>JANAVB010025198.1:15917052-15922052 GCA_029216955.1 Iris pallida
AAAACTGAGATTACTCACCAACCCAAATAGCTATACAATTATAATCAACTCAGGAATCCACATCTCAAAGTCATCAAACCCCAATGAAACAAAGTCAAAACATAAACAAGGAGGGGTCGAGTGTGTGTTGTTGTGTGTGGGCAGTAAGGTGTGAACAAGTTAAGAGTGTTCAGTAACATGTGTCACATGATAGGCTGTGTGTGTGTCCAAAAAATGTGTCAAAGTGTCCAAAATAGTGTTGAACAGTATCAATCAGAGGGGTCAAAAACTGTGCACAGACAATGGGCTCGTGCGCGTGTGTCGGGGGGTCTAGGACACCGTACGCCCAACCACGTGTCTCGTAGTCAAATCCTAGGGTAGCCTAGTTTTAGGGGTACATGTCTGTGTCACTGATTAGTGTCTACAACGTGTCGTGTCCGAGATACGAGTCTGTATCAGTGGCCAAGTTTGCGTGTTCGTGTGTCAGTGCAAAATAGTGCAGACTCGATTACATTCTAAATACTGAACCAAACCTCTTAAAACTTTGGGGGCATGCTTTTAGACATTGCTCCCACCTTCATGCCAAAATTCGTGTGTGGAAGTATCGTGTCCATGAAGATGTGGGGCTCGGGTAGCAGGACACTGTGTAGTGCCTCGTCCCGCGAAGTCAATCGGAGGAATCGAAACGCCGACGGCGTTCCTTGGCCTTGCAACGGCGACTCGAAGACATCGCTCAGGTGGGGTAGTTTCGGTGAACTTGCCTCATCTTAGCCTTCACATAATAAATTGCGTGTTTTCAACTTGCACAAGTAGGCTTAATATTAAAAGAGACGAATCCACATAGCTAAGGGAATAATCCCGACGGATCGAAATCGAGTTTAGAATATAGAAAACGTCCCACGGTCGGATTAGAGTTGGTGCACGGTGTGCTTTGAAAATAACACTCGGTCCTTTGTCCCGTGGCTTGGGAGAAGGAAAGTTGGTAGTCGACACAAACGATGAGTTAGCCTAAGTCAAAGGCGTCGCCCGCATAAATGCTCGATAAAGTTTGCACGTTTCTACTGCGCAAGGCTTGGCATAGCCTTGGCTCGTCCCTCGGGTTAAGTTGTAGGCTTGAGTAAGTTAGACAAAGTTGTGCCGGTCGACCTAAGTCATTCCAAGTGTCGTCCCGCTCTTTCTGCGGTTGTCAAGTTAAATAGTCCTACGATCTCAAGGGCTGTTATATAATCGTATGACTTGGGTGATAGTGTCGCGTAGGACGGAAGTCAGTTAAAGGCACGAGCCACGGTTGGCACGATGTAAAGTTAGCCACGGTCTATGGCACTTAAGGAACACGTTTTATTCAAGTTAAGTTGGAAGGCTATGTAGTAGTCGTTCCCTCGAATTCTAAGAAAGATTCGAGGCGGTCCCTCGGTTGGGAGTCTCGCGTTCCTATCCACGTTAAGAAGTTCGAGGCGGTCCCTCGGTTGGGAGTCTCGCGTTCCTATCCACGTTAAGATGTTCGAAGCGGTCCCTCGGTTGGGAGTCTCGCGTTCCTATCCACGTTAAGATGTTCGAGGCGATCCCTCGGTTGGGAGTCTCGCATTCCTATCTACGTTAAGAAGTACGAGGCGGTCCTTCGGTTGGGAGTCTCGCGTTCCTATACACGTTAAGAAGTTTGAGGCGGTCCCTCGGTTGGGAGTCTCACGGTCCCGAGGCACGTTATGCCAAGTGTGATTCAGAGCACGAGTTTCTAAGTATAGTTCCAGTCGTACCAACAAATTAGGCCATGTATTTACGTGAGTCTAGATGTCTCGTAGGTACGTGGTCATTGGACACCTTGTCGACAAAGATTTTTGCCTAGACTGGTTATACGCCGGGGCACCGGACCCAGTCGTCCTAGGGGGTAGACGTTATAGCAGCGCACGATTTATTGCGTGAGGGTAGTCAGGGGGCTTTCCATGGGGCTCGCTACCTGCATCGAAGGACCCGCCGCCTACCCGAGCTATGTCCGCGATGGCTTGTCATGCCAGTGGCATTTCATATAGATAATTGGCGTGCTATGCGGCAAATTTGCATGCACGGTGTCGGTCGTAACAAAAGAAGCATAAGCACGGTATATGATGTGTTGTAGAAAGCGTGTACGGTATGCACCCAAGGTAATAGCGCCTAAGATTTGGTTATACGTAAAGACATGTGTTTCGCCACGAGATATGGCATCGTACTTGAGTTCTCAACACCGGTTCCACAAGTTGTGTTAGACGTTTCGAGTTAAGTCTGGAAGGGCCGTAAGGCGAGTTTGGATAAGTCAGGTTACGCTGTGAGGCACGGTCTCGATGTTTGAGGCACGGGCAAGTATTTGACACGACCGAGTCGTTACGTCCCAGAGTATGGCACGAGAGACAAGTATGAGTCGGTGCGTTGACATTGCAAGCACTAAATGGTCTAGAGGTAAGGGTAGAGGAGTTATTGGTGCAATAGCATGGAGACGGTCTAATGACACTAAATAGGCTAAGAGCCTATGTCCTAACTGATCCTAAGGCAAGAGTAGAAAGACAATCGTAAAGGGTTTATGCTGCACAAAGTAAAATAAATGTGTCGATTTTGTATGGGTGAGCGAGGAGCTCACTCCACCAGTACAGTTGAGTACTGACACCCACACAGTTTCCATGTGCAGGCACAGGTAGAAGCTCGTGGCACGAAGCCCGCTTGGATGCGTCGAGGCACGGAGTTCCTTGGCGATTCGAAGCATGCGGCCGCATGGATCCAAGACTTATACTAGACATAATGTATGGACATTGCCTTTTGAAGCTTCCGCTGGATCGACAAATATGTATCGAGAGATGAGAGAGAGCTGAGTGATTTGTAAAGGTGAGACGAGTGTATTTGAGTGATTGTAATCTTGGCCTTGCGCCCCAATATAACCGTTGTTTAAATATCAATGAAGAGCTTCTTTGAATAACTTGTATTTGTTTTAAATTTCTGCTGCGTGTTCAATGTCTCTGCTCGGGACTTCTGTGCGACGACCTCGTCGCAGCCGCTGAAATCGGCCGTTATGGAACCAGCCTTGCACGAGCGCAATCTAGGCTCGTGCGGCATCACGCCTTGGCGAGGACGATCGCTCATACGGGAGCGGGGCGTGACATAATGGTATCAGAGCACGGCTTTACGTCCTTGGACTTTCGATGGAATTCTTTAACTCCGATATTTCCACAAACTCGGAATGTTGCTTCCGCAAGTTGTTATCATTGGTGCGCTCTCTCTCAATTGTCCCGCGGCATGTCCATACAATAAGTCTAATATTTTCAAAAGCTCGTACAAGCGTTCAATCGAACGCATCGGTAGGCCTTTGTGCCGAACGGTGTCAAATTTGACTTGGCAGAAAATGCGTGCTAAAATTAGCAAGTCGCGTGCGTGTCCAAAAGTCCTATGTCGACATTAGCAAATGAGCGTGCAAACTCGAGCATTGTCCGCACGGGATAGCTATGCATACGGCCTTTTGGCTAAGTTGTGCCGCGTGTCGCGCACCTAGACTTTATGGTGCAAGCGAGTTACGAGCGATATCGAGTACCGCTCGGTCGGGAACAAAACTATACTTAGAGTGGCTACCGATAGAGTGCTATCGAGCGACGATAACGTCTATGCGATATAGATGAGCGTGCTTGAAATTTAAGGAATGGTTCGAACGGTATTCAAAGAAGTCAATTTTGATTCGAATGATAGTTTTGAGGATTTGTAGAATGACTTGAACCTGAGTGGTGTATGGACGTTATAGAAATTGTTCGAGCGGAACCAGAGGATTTACGGATAGTACGAGTATGTCGACAGCGATGATATCGCGAAGCCTTAGAACGCGTCACGCTTAGTTGGTTATGATTCGAGAATCGCAAACGAGATATCGTCCGAACGATTCGTAAATGGTAATGCGAGTTACGAGATGGTTGAATGAAGATTCTAAACGATAAATAATGGATGACTTGATTGAAGAAATCGATACGGATCGTATACGAGAAGTTAGCACAATTGGATGATAGCGTGCATGGAATGTTTGATTTTGAAGTTACGCGAAGACTCTAAGGATTGGATTGAATGTTGCTCGATGATTTGAGTTAGCAAAGGGATGATGCAAATTAGAAGTATATGGTCGATGATTTAAGGTAGACGGACGAAATACGTGATTTCGAATTTGAACGAAGTGATCTTGTAAAGGATTCGGGGGATAACGATCGAACTGATGTGAATGTCGAGGAGATTATCCAGTCGGACGCTAGCATCATTCGTATGACTCGAAGTTCGTTACAAAAGAAGATCGTCAGGTTACGCATGTCATCGATGGTATTGAGGCGTATCAAAGATCGACATGCGATAACTCGAGGGTACTCTGACACGGTGAATGACGATCGTGCAAGTGTTATCGTTCTAATAGATGCAATACTTAGGATTTGATTGATACAAATGTTGGATGAAAGTGATCGTGTCTTGATGGTTACGCGAATAACCACAGCGTCGACGATCTTGTCTTGTGCGAGCGCAACTCTAGCCTCGCACATGCGTTGCATCAGATTTGGGGCGATCGTTCCGCGTGAGCGCTGACATGGTGATTTATGACACGGGAATAATCGAACTCAGAAAATTACGATACGGCAACTTTGATTGTTTCGACTTGTTGGTTTGATGCGAAGGCTAATTCGAAGATGTTAGGACTTGCGATTGATAGTCGAATAGAACTTGAGGATGAGTAGGTCCAATCCGTGCATCGAGAATGAATTAGTCTAGACACAAAATAAGAGTTACGCCCGATGAGAATGATTATTTCGCGGGAACGTTGCATGGTGATTCATGAACCACCGCGGATGATCGGACTCGCGTGAGATCGGGGCACAACATATTGTTAAGTCGGACGACCTTGTGATCGATTATGTGAATTGGGATAAAATGACTTAGGAAGAAATGTGAATTTGGTCTAGTAATGAATTGTGTCATAGCGTGCTTAACTTGAGAATGAATGATAGGAAACTAATGTCGAACGTGTTCGAGAGATA
>JANAVB010025198.1:15927052-16187052 GCA_029216955.1 Iris pallida
TTACGACTAAGTTAGCGATAAGCACGAGCGTGGCTCGGATTGAGGGAACGCATAGAAGAAGTGTGTGCGAGAAACGTAGAATGTTGGATTAAGTTATAAGCCGATAAGTGTACTCAGTAAGTTTCGAGGACGAAACTTTTTCTGAGTGGTGTATGATGTAGTGCCCCGTCCCGCGAAGTCAATCGGAGGAATCGAAACGCCGATGGAGTTCGGACTTGGCCTTGCAACGGCGACTCGAAGACATCGCTCAGGTAGGGTAGTTTCGGTAAACTTGTCTCATCTTAGCCTTCATATAATAAATCGCGTGTTTTCAACTTGCACAAGTAGGCTTAATATTAAAAGAGACGAATCCACATAGCTAAGGGAATAATCCCGACGGATCGAAATCGAGTTTAGAATATGGAAAATGTCCCACGGTCGGATTAGAGTTGGTGTACGGCGTGCTTTGAAAATGACACTCGGTCCTTCGTCCCGTGGCTTGGGAGAAGGAAATTTGGTATTCGACACAAACGATGAGTTAGCCTAAGTCATAGGCATCGCCCGCGTAAATGCTCGATAAATGTCACGCCCCAGAACCAGAATACTGGCAAGTAGGGACGGACCAGGCCAGCTACGTATACCAAAGTACTCCAGTACTCCGAAATAACGTATAAGCTGTATAGATGGGGGTTACTACTACAAGCCATCAGTCGATCCTAGGTCAAGCAATCCTAGGTATCTCAATCACAGGCAGTAAACAATGTACAAGAAGTAAGATCAACTGGAATATAAAATAGTAAAGCGTCCCAAACTATCATATATTAATGATCATGAAGCTAGTAATACAGAGTGAAGACTAGCAAGAGTAATAGTATATATGATAAGCTCTAGCTATAGTCTAGAATATGCAAATCATGTTCTGGCCCGTAGGCTAAATGTCAAGTCCAAAACACGAGCTAAACACGTGCTCGGAGGCTAAACGCCACAAAAGAATAATGTACATAACTAGTGGGAGAATGAAATAAAAAACCCACTAAGGTACTCTGGTGCTCTGGGTAATCACCAACGAGTAGAAGCTACGGAAGATCCTCCGGGCTCCTCTATCAGATCTGGCCAAACAAAACCAGTGGGGTCAGACCCCCAATAGCATGTACCACAAAGGAAGCCAAACTATGAACTAAAACCAGCATGCAAATCATAGCAATGGATAGAGAGAGAGATGAGTAAGTACTAATCGAGACTCGTGCACTACCAATGCACTTATCCCGAGAATAGAAGGACAATAAGTAAAGCAACATGTAGCATAAAGTAAAGGACATGTGACGTAATGTAAACTGTGTACATGTAAGGAAAAGGAAGCATGTGAACATGAAAGATAAACTAGACATGTGAGCATGTTAAGTAGATGGGACATGTGAGCATGTTAAGTAGACGGGACATGTGAGCATGTTAAGTAACTGGAGCATGTAAGAATGTTATGTAACTGGAGCATGTGAGCATGTTAAGATAACTGGAGCATGTAAGCATGTTATGTAACTGGAGCATGTGAGCATGTTAAGATAACTGGAGTGTCACGCCCCGATTCATAGAGTCATTTATTCATATATTTTATCTCTTGGAATCGATCGTCCTCGCTTGGGCGTGATGCCATACAAGTCTGGTATTGCACTTGTACAAGGCAAAGATAGTACATAATCGATTATTCTTCAAATAGGAACACATCGCAGCGGCAGAAGCAGATAAATTGAATTTAATGAGGACAATCTTTCTTATTGAATAGAAGTACATCACTTCTTTATAGCAGCGGAGAAAAAGAGTAACTTGAAGCCACACAGAGATATGTAGAACTTTATTCTCTTTATTGATAATTGAAGAAGAGTACAAGACTTGTATTAAAGTACAATGATTACAGCACATCTCACTTTACATTGGAAACCAACTGAACAATGCTATACAGCTTACATTTGATATTTGGATACATTGGATTACCACTCGATATACTGACTTGGCTCACAATCTCACTGATACAACTGATTACAATGTTCCATACATTATGCCCTTTATAAACAGAAGACATTATCTTGTACAAGGAGAGCTTCTGTATGCCTAACAAATCTTCGATGCCGCGGGACCAATCAAGCCAATCTTCGTGTGTAGAACATTCCAAGCATGAGCACCTGCCCACAAAACGTGGGTCAGCACATCATCTATGTACTGGCGAGCAGAATCCAACCCACTCGCATAAACCAACATTAAAGTGATCATTTAAGCAAGCATTTATTAGTATGATCTTTCTACTTGGGGCCTAGCATCAGTTTACAGTTCATGGGTAATAATCAGAGTGAAGCATGTAAACATATTCTTAATAGCATTCATGTGGACACATCATTTTAGCATTCTTCGTGTTATCATGCAAAGGCATCATTGAGGCATACTAGGTGTTATCATGAAAAGGCATCATTGAGGCATCGTTAATATTAACATCTTAAACACGTCATGACAGTTCTCACTTCAAGCATCACTTAGCATGTATGTTGTGTTTTGAGCGATGATTATAGCATAGCATTTTTCTAGCATACTCAATTTAACATGTTAAGCAGGATCTCATACTGAAAGGCTACATACAGCATCATTCACTTATTTAGAACGTAAGCACGCAAGTTAAACCAACACGTATATTAAATTATCACATTAAGTGATTTCTTACCGATAGCCGACTCCTCGTACCTGCATAAAATACAGGATGATATGATATTCTTACTCTGTCTGCACAAAACATTCATTAGCATGCATCCTGACTACATGACCACTGGTGATTGTGCACCATATCGACGTGCCATATAGGACTTCATAGGGTATGGGATGTACCCTTCACCAGGTTGCGAGCCCGAATGAGGATCCCAATACCGTGCTACCAAAGCACCAATTCCTCCTAGGCCGACTCGATCCCACCGCCGCGGGTACCGTTCGAGGAAATCCTTGTATACAAGTACGTCTATGGTCATGCGAATGCGTGTCCGACCCGATCGTGTTCGAAGTCGCATGATACAATAATAAGATAAGAAAAGGCAACAGTTCATCATCTCCTCTTTCCAATATTTCTACCTGTTCACTTGGTGATCTCAATGATCCCAAGCCTCATCATTTCTCATTGCATCAATCATTACAACATTTCTCATATCATTCCTTTCTAAGAGGAACAAATAACATTTCATTCATACCGATAGGACCTGCATCATTTTATTCATATCATAGGGACAATATTCTTTCTTTCATTGCTTAGAAGGAAGCAAGCAACAACAACAGTTATACAGAATATACATGATTCTAGTGTTTCATTCAATTCTTTGTGTTAATAGCATAGCCAGTTCATTACTCATGTATCATTCTCGTAGCATCTCATTACTCAAGTGATTTATTCATTTCATCAAGATTAAGCATAAGAGACATTATCGATTCATTCTCAGGCATCAAGTTACATTAGCAGTTCGAGTGTGATTCAATCAGCAATTCAATATTCATGTCTTATTCATTTCAATAATCCACAACATAGGCATCTCTATTATTCAGCAACTAAGACATGGAACATTTAGGGAAGATTTATAGCATCACATTATTCCATTATTAAGCATGCAGGAATAAAGAGGAAGGAGGACAGTTCCACTTACCTGCATAAAGGGTCTTCCTGCTCAATTCCCGCTAAGCGTAGCTCCACCAGCGAGCCACGTTCCAATACCCATTCTGTCTAGCCAGCTAAGAGAGACTACATCAGTCTCAACTCTCTTGATCTCCAACACAAGTCACAGTCCAACATTCTGATCCCATCCAACAAGCCAACCAAATGCCTCGTGCGGAGCGGGGCATTACATAATATACCACTCAGAAAAAGTTTCGTCCTCGAAACTTAAGGAAACAACTCTTTCTACTAGATTCTTTTAGTCAAAATGAGTTACTCATTCAGCTTCAATTCAATATTCATTTTAGCCCACTTGATCATTTTCAAAATAGCTATCCAATTGTATCATTTTAATCAATCAACGATTCAATCCATCTTTTTCTTTTTCTAAATACTTGCAACTTCTCATTGATTCACCAACATTTGTCTCGCATTTTTATCTCGGTCGCAACATATCACTTCGTTTGGATCCATACACATATTTTTAGGTGTCCCCAAAACATATGTATTTTAGCCAAAGTTCGCGCTAGTGCGATAAATTCTTCCAACAATATTATCTCAGTCGCAACCTATCACTTCGGCTGGATCTATACACATATTTTAGGCGTCCCCAAAACATATGCACTTCAGCCAACTTTCATGATAGTATAATTTAATCAGCCATGATATAACTCTCTTTCCCAAATCAGACTTAGCATACTTTCAATTGACTTATCACTTTATTCACTTGTCACAATCACTATCTTTCAGGGACAACTCTCTATCCAAGCATAATATTTTAACATTCGGTCAAGGGTCCAATCTTAGAGCCAATCATATCAAGAGTTCACAATATGCAATTTATTCCTTCCCAAATCCAACAATATTTCTTACCGAGGTAATTTATCTTTTCTAAAAGGTACAATCTGACATCACCAACTATCGATTATCCAAGTCAGGGTATAATTCTATGCAACAGTCAAGGTTAACCCAGCTACCCGACTATAGATACCTATCCATCATTTCCGTCATGAGCAGTCAATTCCATCTCATATAATAATTCACTATTCGATACATACAAATCAAGTCTCATCCCACGATTCCATTTCCTGCTATAGGCCGGCACATAATTCTCAAGGGTCAAACATCTCTAAGGTTCATATTGGAGCATATATATAACAGATCACTCTTTGGTCGTACTCATCACCATCTCTCGTTCAATGCCACAAGGTTATTCTATAGGTCGCCAACGGCCATCTATTATTCAGTCCAGTCTCAATGGTCAGCTATACCGACAGCTATACCTAATCATTCAAGTGACTTTCCTAGAGTGGACGGCTACTAGGGATCATGCTAGTTTCTTTCTTAGGGCGAACAAGCAACCGACAGCTCTAAGGAACTCTACCCAAACCTATGGGTATCAACTCAGTCTGAATACTAATCTCTATTGTCGGCTATGCCAACAATTGGTAAGTCCTCAATTGGTCACTAGGGCCAAGTCTATCTATCCAGGATCTTCCTCAAGGAAATAATTCCCACAGAGGCTCATTCTAGACTTACCCGACGATCGACTAAGATCGATCTATCAACATTACGGTCAATCCCAATCCGACATACGATCTTCATCGTTCTAATAATCCATCAAGTAAATTCTCAACGATCTAAATTTCTATTCCAATTCCTTTGTACCCACATAAACCCATAAACCAAGGTTAACTATTCAAGGGTCATCGATCCCGATAGTTTTAACATAACTATGGAATCATACTATTTGGTTCGTATGACAGAGTCACACCACTAAGTCGTAAGCCAACAATCTATATCCCAACCAACAATCACTTATACCGATATTATCCAACACGTTTGAAATTTCTTGTTCCCATTCGTTTCTTAATAATCAAACTCTCTTACGGGCATTCTTAAATTTCGTTCCTTTTCCAGCCGTCAAAATCTTATATAGACATTCTTAAAATTCTCTATCTCAAGGGTCGAGTAGTTCATTCCATTCAATCCGACAATTTATGTATCAATTAACCATCCTCTACGCAACACAAAGATTCAGGGTTGCTACTTGTTACTTTTCTAGTACAATTCAATTCTTCAACATCCATGCACATATCCAACGACTATCCTTTAGTGATCAAGATGGATTAATATCTATTACACCTTAGGATCAAGGCACAATTTCTAATATTCTTTTGGTTCACCGACAATATTTCTAGAACTTTCAGCTTAGCAATCGATATTGTATTAGCCACAAATAATTTGCATCTAACCAATCGAAATCAACATTCAGATATTCTAAGCCACAACATTCTCTAGCCAAATCCATTTACTCATAGCATACTAACGGTCTTACTAGTCTGAGTCATCACTCGACTAAACAATTTCTAACCAAGCCACCAGTTACCATATCCGATAATCTCGCTACTCAACGTAACATTACCGTCAAGGGACATTCGAGTCATCCAGCAACAATACATGACTCCCAGCTAAGTCTCGGTACTACCCAGTATCCACAGATAATCTCATTGCTATTCTATGAAAAGGGTCAATATACATCTCGTTCTGAGGTGGTAGAGGCAATATACCACTCAGAAACGAAGCCATCCTTAAACAATACCAACCCAATTCTATTCCGGACATTCATGATCTACAATGATCATAATATTTAACCAATAACTCGGGTCTTAATATCACAAGCCAACATTCTTAGGATCTCAAAGGTACTAGCCATCACCCCTGAGTCGACTCATCAGTTATGTCGAACTCATCCATCAATTATTTCATTTATAATTCTTTTCCAACATCACATGCAATTCTCATCTTGTCGCAGCATACATAGCCATCTTTCTTTATTCCCACAAAACATCATTCATACTATAGCATACTATGGCATCGAGTCATTGTTAGGTTATTTGTGTCCAAACCAACAAAAATCATTCATTCAGGGGCATCACAATGTATATAGACTTATTGTATGGAACATCCAGTGAGCAGCCAAGAGGGTCAACGAATTTTCAGATATAAGCAACATATGATGATTGCAGAATGACGACAGTATAATCGCAGAAGCAATCTTTGATTTAATCTCGGAAGCAACGTTGAGTGATCGCGGAAGCAACTTTGGTTAATCGCCGATGCAACTTTGAGTTGAAATGAATCAAAGAAGAGACCAAGGACGTAAAGCCGTGCTCTGATACCAATTTGTCACGCCCCGATTCATAGAGTCATTTATTCACATATTTTATCTCTTGGAATCGATCGTCCTCGCTTGGGCGTGATGCCGTACAAGTCTGGTATTGCACTTGTACAAGGCAAAGATAGTACATAATCGATTATTCTTTAAATAGGAACACATCGCAGCGGCAGAAGCAGATAAATTGAATTTAATGAGGACAATCTTTCTTATTGAATAGAAGTACATCACTTCTTTATAGCAGCGGAGAAAAAGAGTAACTTGAAGCCACACAGAGATATGTAGAACTTTATTCTCTTTATTGATAATTGAAGAAGAGTACAAGACTTGTATTGAAGTACAATGATTACAGCACATCTCACTTTACATTGGAAACCAACTGAACAATGCTATACAGCTTACATTTGATATTTGGATACATTGGATTACCACTCGATATACTGACTTGGCTCACAATCTCACTGATACAACTGATTACAATGTTCCATACATTATGCCCTTTATAAACAGAAGACATCATCTTGTACAAGGAGAGCTTCTGTATGCCTAACAAATCTTCGATGCCGCGGGACCAATCAAGCCAATCTTCGTGTGTAGAACATTCCAAGCACGAGCACCTGCCCACAAAACGTGGGTCAGCACATCATCTATGTACTGGCGAGCAGAATCCAACCCACTCGCATAAACCAACATTAAAGTGATCATTTAAGCAAGCATTTATTAGTATGATCTTTCTACTTGGGGCCTAGCATCAGTTTACAGTTCATGGGTAATAATCAGAGTGAAGCATGTAAACATATTCTTAATAGCATTCGTGTGGACACATCATTTTAGCATTCTTCGTGTTATCATGCAAAGGCATCATTGAGGCATACTAGGTGTTATCATGAAAAGGCATCATTGAGGTATCGTTAATATTAACATCTTAAACACGTCATGACAGTTCTCACTTCAAGCATCACTTAGCATGTATGTTGTGTTTTGAGCGATGATTATAGCATAGCATTTTTCTAGCATACTCAATTTAACATGTTAAGCAGGATCTCATACTGAAAGGCTACATACAGCATCATTCACTTATTTAGAACGTAAGCACGCAAGTTAAACCAACACGTATATTAAATTATCACATTAAGTGATTTCTTACCGATAGCCGACTCCCTCGTACCTGCATAAAATACAGGATGATATGATATTCTTACTCTATCTGCACAAAACATTCATTAGCATGCATCCTGACTACATGACCACTGGTGATTGTGCACCATATCGACGTGCCATATAGGACTTCATAGGGTATGGGATGTACCCTTCACCAGGTTGCGAGCCCGAATGAGGATCCCAATACCGTGCTACTAAAGCACCAATTTCTCCTAGACCGACTCGATCCCACCGCCGCGGGTACCGTTCGAGGAAATCCTTGTATACAAGTACGTCTATGGTCATGCGAATGCGTGTCCGACCCGATCGTGTTCGAAGTCGCATGATACAATAATAAGATAAGAAAAGGCAACAGTTCATATCTCCTCTTTCCAATATTTCTACCTGTTCACTTGGTGATCTCAATGATCCAAAGTCTCATCATTTCTCATTGCATCAATCATTGCAACATTTCTCATATCATTCCTTTCTAAGAGGAACAAATAACATTTCACTCATACCGATAGGACCTGCATCATTTCATTCATATCATAGGGACAATATTCTTTCTTTCATTGCTTAGAAGGAAGCAAGCAACAACAACAGTTATACAGAATATACATGATTCTAGTGTTTCATTCAATTCTTTGTGTTAATAGCATAGCCAGTTCATTACTCATGTATCATTCTCGTAGCATCTCATTACTCAAGTGATTTATTCATTTCATCAAGATTAAGCATAAGAGACATTATCGATTCATTCTCAGGCATCAAGTTACATTAGCAGTTCGAGTGTGATTCAATCAGCAATTCAATATTCATGTCTTATTCATTTCAATAATCCACAACATAGGCATCTCTATTATTCAGCAACTAAGACATGGAACATTTAGGGAAGATTCATAGCATCACATTATTCCATTTATTAAGCATGCAGGAATAAAGAGGAAGGAGGACAGTTCCACTTGCCTGCATAAAAGGGTCTTCCTGCTCAATTCTCGCTAAGCGTAGCTCCACCAGCGAGCCACGTTCCAATACCCATTCCGTCTAGCCAGCTAAGAGAGACTACATCAGTCTCAACTCTCTTGATCTCCAACACAAGTCACGGTCCAACATTCTGATTCCATCCAATAAGCCAACCAAATGCCTCGTGCGAAGCGGGGCATTACATAATATACCTCTCAGAAAAAGTTTTGTCCTCGAAACTTAAGGAAACAACTCTTTCTACTAGATTCTTTTAGTCAAAATGAGTTACTCATTCAGCTTCAATTCAATATTCATTTTAGCCCACTTGATCATTTTCAAAATAGCTATCCAATTGTATCATTTTAATCAATCAACGATTCAATCCATCTTTTTCTTTTTCTAAATACTTGCAACTTCTCATTGATTCACCAACATTTGTCTCACATTTTTATCTCGGTCGCAACATATCACTTCGTTTGGATCCATACACATATTTTTAGGCGTCCCCAAAACATATGTATTTTAGCCAAAGTTCGCGCTAGTGCGATAAATTCTTCCAACAATATTATCTCAGTCGCAACCTATCACTTCGGCTGGATCCATACACATATTTTAGGCGTCCCCAAAACATATGCACTTCAGCCAACTTTCATGATAGTATAATTTAATCAGCCATGATATAACTCTCTTTCCCAAATCAGACTTAGCATACTTTCAATTGACTTATCACTTTATTCACTTGTCACAATCACTATCTTTCAGGGACAACTCTCTATCCAAGCATAATATTTTAACATTCGGTCAAGGGTCCAATCTTAGAGCCAATCATATCAAGAGTTCACAATATGCAATTTATTCCTTCCCAAATCCAATAATATTTCTTACCGAGGCAATTTATCTTTTCTAAAAGGTACAATCTGACATCACCAACTATCGATTATCCAAGTCAGGGTATAATTCTATGCAACAATCAAGGTTAACCCAGCTACCCGACTATAGATACCTATCCAACATTTTCGTCATAAGCAGTCAATTCCATCTCATATAATAATTCACTATTCGATACATACAAATCAAGTCTCATCCCACGATTCCATTTCCCGCTATAGGCCGGCACATAATTCTCAAGGGTCAAACATCTCTAAGGTTCATATTGGAGCATATATATAACAGAACACTCTTAGGTCGTACTCATCACCATCTCTCGTTCAATGCCACAAGGTTATTCTATGGGTCGCCAACGGCCATCTATTATTCGGTCCAGTCTCAATGGTCAGCTATACCGACAGCTATACCTAATCATTCAAGTGACTTCCCTAGAGTGGACGGCTACTAGGGATCATGCTAGTTTCTTTCTTAGGGCCAACAAGCAACCGACAGCTCTAAGGAACTCTACCCAAACCTATGGGTATCAACTCAGTCTGAATACTAATCTCTATTGTCGGCTATGCCAACAATTGGTAAGTCCTCAATTGGTCACTAGGGCCAAGTCTATCTATCCAGGATCTTCCTCAAGGAAATAATTCCCACAGAGGCTCATTCTAGACTTACCCGACGATCGACTAAGATCGATCTATCAACATTACGGTCAATCCCAATCCGACAAACGATCTTCATCGTTCTAATAATCCATCAAGTAAATTCTCAACGATCTAAATTTCTATTCCAATTCCTTTGTACCCACATAAACCCATAAACCAAGGTTAACTATTCAAGGGTCATCAATCCCGATAGTTTTAACATAACTATGGAATCATACTATTTGGTTCGTATGACAGAGTCACACCACTAAGTCGTAAGCCAACAATCTATATCCCAACCAACAATCACTTATACCGATATTATCCAACACGTTTGAAATTTCTTGTTCCCATTCGTTTCTGGAACATGTGAGCATGTAGGGTAACTGAGACATGTGAGCATGTTAAGATACTATATAGAACGACAAATGATAAGATGACTTAGGAACTATTCCGAAACCCAAGTTACAACCCGTAAACCAAACAAGGACCGGGGTTGTAACCTTTCTCCTGAACAGAACTTTAGTATCTAATCATTTACCGAAAAAAGTAAAGCATAAACAAAGATGTACTGAAATAAACAAATTCGGACACTGCCTAGACAAACTTGACTAGACTGGACTCCATACAAAAGTCACGGCCAAGCAATGAGTACGGCTTTATACATTAGCTAACTAGGGTTATCACAATCCTAATTACTAACAAATGCAAGTTTGAGAATTCCAAGTCCGGTTACCTGCCTGCTGCCACCTATTGGTCATGCCGGGAAGTGATTACAGGTGTATCCTTGTGCTCCCACGCGACGGTCAAGCTGGGAGAGTGCTCATCTCGACGGATAGCTCCAAACCCTTAAATTAAATGTTATAATGACCTAGACCAAAGGCAACAGGTAACTGGGAAATCCTCCCCACCCATGTTCTAATGATCAATCTAGTTATATAATCCTTACCATTTTCTTAGATTCTGGGTGTGGCATTCCGCAGAATCCATCCTAGACATGAGACATACAAGACTGGACAAATGCGAGAATGTGCACCATAACAAGCTACAACAAGAAAATATAATAAACTGGAAGCTGGGAGTGCGCTACGACGAGCCACTATAGGGAGTGCGCCATGACAGGCCACTATCATGTAAGCAAAGAAAGACATGTACAAGAGTGCACCACGACGGGTCACTATCTAATAAGCAAAGAAGACATGTAAGAAGAGTGCGCCACGACGGGCCACTATCATGTAAGCAAGGAAGACATGTAACAATTATCAAAGCTTGTAAGAAAGAATCTATCAAAAGACATATCATGGCATGTGGGAAACAATAATTTAAGCTAAGTACATTTCATAGAAAATGATTGAACATGTACTAGTGTCAAGTGTATATAGGGTGTACAATCATTTTCTAACTATGCAAGATCATCTAATCATGTTAAGAAATCATTACAATCGAAGAAAATATCAAAAACGGACAAAAAAACAGGCAGAAACGGGCAAAACCAGACAAAACTAGCCTAACCGGATTAACCGACAGATTATAGCGGATTTTCGGCAGATTTTCCGAAGTGTCACAGCAAGTTTTGTGGTACAAGTTCGGATTTTTCGACGGATTTTCCGAACCGTCACAGAAAGTTGATTTTTGAACTCAAAACTTGTTTCGGCCATAAAAACTTCGTTTTAAATCGAAATTCGGATTTTCAAAAGTCAAAATTACATAAAATTGAATTCCCTACAACATGGGAGTATTAGTTTTCATAAATCAAAACATTTGATAGATCAATACTTCAAAATACTCTCAAAAAGAGGTCCTCGGGACACCGAAACGGGTTCCGATTACCACCAAACTCAAAATCCATGATATACAAACTATGTGAGGGCCTCATATATGTATATGTGACCAAGATACATAATGGTAACACTAGTATCATTCTTGATACCAAGTTTTCTACTAAGTTCATATTGGATTTTAACAGAAAATAAAAACCTTGCTTAAACAATTTTTGGAAAAACATGCATATATACGAGAATCATAAGGAAAACATATTTAACAAAATGAGTTTAAGGCAATTCTAAGCATTTAACACCAAGAAAAACAAAAATGACAACCAAATAATATGGTTCATGGATTTGGCAAGATGTACTTGCCTAGGTTAAGCTCCAAGCCTAATCTTCTACTCCTCCTCCTAGGGGGGTTAGACACCACACCCAAGGCCTCAAGGCCAAGCTCTTGGCAAGCTCCAAGGGGGAGAGAAGGGAAGAAGAAATGAAGAGAGAGTGAAGAGAATGAAAAGAGAGAGGAGAGAGAAAGTAAAATAGTATATATAGAAGGAGGAATTAATCTTAACCGTCGGATGGTGATCCATGAGAAGATCTAAGTCAATCTTAACCATCAAAACAAAACCAAATATCCAATGGGTAATAGGGTGCATCTACACTATTCATGAAAATATCTAAATACTATTTATCAAAATATCTAAAACACTATTCACAAAAATATCGAAAACACTATTTATGAAAATATCTGAAATCAAAAATATCTAAAATATAGAAAATCTGTCTGGACGGTATGCCGTCGGTATACTCCGGTATACTAGCGGTATGCCGGCCAAGAAGAAAATCTATAAGTTAGGAAAATTTTAAAGCATTACGAAAATCAAGAAAATACGAAATACACTACAAAATACGTATCCGTATATAAATACCGATACTGTGAGACGAGTCTCACAACTCTCCACAACTTAAAAATAAATTCCGTCCTCGGAATTTCCTAAATCTAGTCAAGCATGAAAACCAAACCAAAGAGCTGAAAATCATGTCAATCAAAATAAAGCATGGCATGTTGGTAAGATAAAGACAACAGTAATATAAGTAAATGCGTAAGCAGTAACATAACTACAATCAAGAAGGGATGGAGGCATATGAATAAACATGTCTCCTGAGTTAGTTGAGTAGGAGCAGGCCTACGCTGACTCCACAACTTAGATAAAAGTCAATTCTCAAAATAAGTCGGTACCAATGACTTAATCCATGGCATGACTCTACCCAGGACGTATCTTCGTAGTCGATACCTAATGAAGTTATCACATGCCTCGACTACGAAGACAGAAGAGTGGGACGAGAAACTCGCTAAATATGCGTAACCCAAGAGATAAATAAGAGTGAAAGCAGAATAGGACAATACCTACCACACGACTATCCTCGGCCAAAACCTGCTCTGACAAACTAAACTCTGCCTGCCTATGCCTCGGAACTGCTGCTCTAACTGACTGCTGCTGAAATGGTACCTGAGCCATATACTGCTGGACTGCCGGGGTAGCCGACGAAGCTGGACTCTGGCAGGACTGACCCTGCTGGCCGATCAGGCTGAACTGACACATCTGCCCTCGGGTCATCTCTGAACTCTACCCCTGAATGTTGAGACTGATCCTCCATAACTGGCCTGGCAGAAGATTGCTAACCTGCCATCGGCAAAACCCAAACAAGATGATTGGAAGGATTTAGAACCGTGCCCTTGAAAGTTAAAGGACACAAGGATTAAATCGAGAGAACATGAAGGATCAACGATCAAGACAGATATCAGGTCAAAGGATCAGAGATATAGAATAACACGAAGGATATCAATAAAGAAGAATTGTGACTGAGATATCTAAACATCAGTAACCCCCACATATCTGATAAATCAGACCTGCATGGGCCACCACTAAAACCTATGTCACGCCCCAGAACCAGAATACTGGCAAGTAGGGACGGACCAGGCCAGCTACGTATACCAAAGTACTCCAGTACTCCGAAATAATGTATAAGCTGTATAGATGGGGGTTACTACTACAAGCCATCAGTCGATCCTAGGTCAAGCAATCCTAGGTATCTCAATCACAGGCAGTAAACAATATAAAAGAAGTAAGATCAACTGGAATATAAAATAGTAAAGCGTCCCAAACTATCATATATCAATGATCATGAAGCTAGTAATACAGAGTGAAGACTAGCAAGAGTAATAGTCATACATGATAAGCTCTAGCTATAGTCTAGAATATGCAAATCATGTTCTGGCCCGTAGGCTAAATGTCAAATCCAAAATACGAGCTAAACACGTGCTCGGAGACTAAACGCCACAAAAGAATAATGTACATAACTAGTGGGAGAATGAAATAGAAAATCCACTAAGGTACTCTGGTGCTCTGGGTAATCACCAACGAGTAGAAGGTACGGAAGATCCTCCGGGCTCCTCTATCAGATCTGGCCAAACAAAACCAGTGGGGTCAGACCCCCAATAGCAAGTACCACAAAGGAAGCCAAACTATGAACTAAAACCAGCATGCAAATCATAGTAATGGATAGAGAGAGATGAGTAAGTACTAATCGAGACTCGTGCACTACCAATGCACTTATCCCGAGAATAGAAGGACAATAAGTAAAGCAATATGTAGCATAAAGTAAAGGACATGTGACGTAATGTTAACTGTGTACATGTAAGGAAAAGGAAGCATGTGAACATGAAAGATAAACTAGACATGTGAGCATGTTAAGTAGATGGGACATGTGAGCATGTTAAGTAGACGGGACATGTGAGCATGTTAAGTAACTGGAGCATGTAAGCATGTTATGTAACTGGAGCATGTGAGCATGTTAAGATAACTGGAGCATGTAAGCATGTTATGTAACTGGAGCATGTGAGCATGTTAAGATAACTGGAGCATGTAAGATAACTGGAACATGTGAGCATGTAGGGTAACTGAGACATATAAGCATGTTAAGATACAATATAGAACGACAAATGATAAGATGACTTAGAAACTATTCTGAAACCCAAGTTACAACCCGTAAACCAAACAAGGACCAGGGTTGTAACCCTTCTCCTGAACAGAACTTTAGTATCTAATCATTTACCGGAAAAAGTAAAGCATAAACAAAGATGTACTGAAATAAACAAATCCGGACACTGCCTAGACAAACTTGACTAGACTGGACTCCATACAAAAGTCACGGCCAAGCAATGAGTACGGCTTTATACATTAGCTAACTAGGGTTATCACAATCCTAATTACTAACAAATGCAAGTTTGAGAATTCCAAGTCCGGTTACCTGCCTGCTGCCACCTATTGGTCATGCCGGGAAGTGATTACAGGTGTATCCTTGTGCTCCCACGCGACGGTGAAGCTGGGAGAGTGCTCATCTCGACGGATAGCTCCAAACCCTTAAATTAAATGTTATAACGACCTAGACCAAAGGCAACAGGTAACTGGGAAATCCTCCCCACCCATGTTCTAATGATCAATCTAGTTATATAATCCTTACCATTTTCTTGGATTCTGGGTGTGGCATTTCGCAGAATCCATCCTAGACATGAGACATGCAAGACTGGACAAATGCGAGAATGTGCACCATAACAAGCCACAACAAGAAAATATAATAAACTAGAAGCTGGGAGTGCGCTACGACGAGCCACTATAGGGAGTGCGCCATGACAGGCCACTATCATGTAAGCAAAGAAAGACATGTACAAGAGTGCACCACGACGGGTCACTATCTAATAAGCAAAGAAGACATGTAAGAAGAGTGTGCCACGACGGGCCACTATCATGTAAGCAAGGAAGACATGTAACAATTATCATAGCTTGTAAGAAAGAATCTATCAAAAGACATATCATGGCATGTGGGAAACAATAATTTAAGCTAAGTACATTTCATAAAAATGATTGAACATGTGCTAGTGTCAAGTGTATATAGGGTGTACAATCATTTTCTAACTATGCAAGATCATCTAATCATGTTAAGAAATCATTACAATCGAAGAAAATATCAAAAACGGACAAAAAAACGGGCAGAAACGGGCAAAAACAGACAAAACTAGCCCAACCGGATTATCCGACAGATTATAGCGGATTTTCGGCGTATTTTCCGAAGTGTCACAGCAAGTTTTGTGGTGCAAGTTCGGATTTTTCGACGGATTTCTGACGGATTTTTCGAACCGTCACAGAAAGTTGATTTTTGAACTCAAAACTTGTTTTGGCCATAAAAACTTCGTTTTAAATCGAAATTCAGATTTTCAAAAGTCAAAATTGCATAAAATTGAATTCCCTACAACATGGGAGTATTAGTTTTCATAAATCAAAACATTTGATAGATCAATACCTCAAAATACTCTCAAACAGAGGTCCTCGGGACACCGAAACGGGTTCCGATTGCCACCAAACTCAAAATCCATGATATACAGACTATGTGAGAGCCTCATATATGTATATGTGACCAAGATACATGATGGTAACACTAGTATCATTCTTGATACCAAGTTTTCTACTAAGTCCAAATTGGATTTTAACAGAAAATCAAAACCTTGCTTAAACAATTTTTGGAAAAACATGCATATATACGAGAATCATAAGGAAAACATATTTAACAAAATGAGTTTAAGGCAATTCTAAGCATTTAACACCAAGGAAAACAAAAATGACAACCAAATAATATGGTTCATAGATTTGGCAAGATGTACTTGCCTAGGTTAAGCTCCAAGCCTAATCTTCTACTCCTCCACCTAGGGGGGTTAGACACCACACCCAAGGCCTCAAGGCCAAGCTCTTGGCAAGCTCCAAGGGGGAGAGAAGGGAAGAAGAAATGAAGAGAGAGTGAAGAGAATGAAAAGAGAGAGGAGAGAGAAAGTAAAATGGTATATATAGAAGGGAGAATTAATCTTAACCGTCGGATGGTGATCCATGAGAAGATCTAAGTCAATCTTAACCATCAAAACAAAACCAAATATCCAATGGGTAATAGGGTGCATCTATACTATTTATGAAAATATCTAAACACTATTCATCAAAATATCTAAAATACTATTCACAAAAATATCGGAAACACTATTTATGAAAATATTTGAAATCGAAAATATCTAAAATGTGGAAAATCTGTCTGGATGGAATGCCATCGGTATACTCCGGTATACTGGCGGTATGCCGGCCAAGAAGAAAATCTATAAGTTAGAAAAATTTTAAAGCATTACGAAAATCAAGAAAATACAAAATATACTACAAAATACGTATCCGTATATAAATACCGATACTGTGAGACGAGTCTCACAATAAAGCATGCACGTTTCTACTGCGCAAGGCTTGGCATAGCCTTGGCTCGTCCCTCGGGTTAAGTTGTAGGCTTGAGTGAGTTAGGCAATGTTGTGCCGGTCGACCTAAGTCATTCCAAGTATCGTCCCGCTCTTTCTGCGGTTGTCAAGTTAAATAGTCCCGCGATCTCAAGGGCCGTCATATAACGTATGACTTGGGTGATAGCGTCGCGTAGGACGGAAGTCAGTTAAAGACACGAGCCACGGTTGGCACGATGTAAAGTTGGCCACGGTCTATGGCACTTAAGGAACACGTTTTATTCAAGTTAAGTTGGAAGGCTATGTAGTAGTCGTTCCCTCGAGTTCAAAAAAAGATTCGAGGAGGTCCCTCGGTTGGGAGCCTCGCGTTCCTAACCATGTTAAGAAGTTCGAGGCGGTCCCTCGGTTGGGAGTCTCGCGTTCCTATCCACGTTAAGATGTTCGAGGCGGTCCCTCGGTTGGGAGTCTCGCGTTCCTATCCACGTTAAGATGTTCGAGGTAGTCCCTCGGTTGGGAGTCTCGTGTTCCTATCCACGTTAAGAAGTACGAGGCGGTCCCTCGGTTGGGAGTTTTGTGTTCCTATACACGTTAAGAAGTTTGAGACGGTCCCTCGGTTGGGAGTCTCACGGTCCCGAGGCACATTATGCCAAGTGTGATTCAGAGCACGAGTTGCTAAGTATAGTTCCAGTCATACCAACAAATTAGGCCATACATTTACGTGAGTCTAGATGTCTCGTAGGTGCGTGGTCATTGGACACCTTGTCGACAATGATTTCTGCCTAGACTGGTTATACGCCGGGGCACCGGGCCCAGTCGTCCTAGGGGTAGACGTTATAGCAGCGCATGATTCATTATGTGAGGGTAGTCGGGGGCTTTCCATGGGGCTCGCTACCTGCATCGAAGGACCCGTCGCCTACCCGAGCTATGTCCGCGATGGCTTGTCATGCCAGTCGCCTTTCATATAGATAATTGGCGTACTACGCGGCGAATCCGCATGCACGGTGTCGGTCGTAACAAAAGAAGCATAAGCACGGTATATGATGTGTTGTAGAAAGCGTGTACGGTATGCACCCAAGGTAATATGAGCCTAAGATTTGGTTATACGTAAATACATGTGTTTCGCCACGAGATATGGCATCGTACTTGAGTTCTCAACACCGGTTCCACAAGTTGTCTTAGACGTTTCGAGTTAAGTCTGCAAGGGCCGTAAGGCGAGTTTAGATAAGTCAGGTTATGCTGTGAGGCACGGCCTCGATGTTTGAGGCACGGGCAAGTATTTGACACGACCGAGTCGTTACGTCCCAGAGTATGGCACGAGAGACTAGTATGAGTCGGTGCGTTGACATTGCAAGCACGAAACGGTCTAGAGTCAAGGGTAAAGGAGTTATTGGTGCAATAGCACGGAGACGGTCTAATGACACTAAATAGGTCGAGAGCCTATGTCCTAACTGATCCTAAGGCAAGAGTAGAAAGACAATCGTAAAGGGTTTATGCTGCACAAAGTAAAATAAATGTGTCGGTTTTATATGGGTGGGTAAGGAGCTCACTCCACCAGTACAGTTGAGTACTGACACCCACATAGTTTCCATGTGCAGGCACAGGTAGAAGCTCGTGGCGCGGATTCTGCTTGGATGCGTCGAGGCACGGAGTTCCTTGGCGATTCGAAGCGTACGGCCGCATGGATCCAAGACTTATATGGGACATAATGTATGGACATAGCCTTTCGAAGCTTCCGCTGGATCGACAAATATGTATCGAGAGATGAGAGAGAGCTGAGTGATTTGTAAAGGTGAGACGAGTATATTTGAGTGATTGTAATCTTGGCCTTGCATCCCCAATGTAACCGTTGTTTAAATATCAATAAAGAGCTTCTTTGAATAACTTATGTTTATTCTAAATTTATGCTGCGTGTTCAATATCTCTGCTCGGGACTTCTGTGCGACGACCTCGTCGCAGCCGCTAAAATCGGCCATTATGGAACCATCCTTGCACGAGCGCAATCTAGGCTCGTGCGGCATCACGCCTTAGCGAGAACGATCGCTCATATGGGAGCGGGGCGTGACACACTGCACCACACATGTGCAGGTGTCCCATTTCCAATTTATGACACGAAAACGTGTCCAAATCCAACTCAGTCACATATATTTGGGATCTACACATTACCAGCTATAAAATCTTGTAATTTGTTTTAGAAAATAATAACATTAATTTCTATGTGGTATTTCACTAAACACTTTACACAATACTCCGACACGTCTCCGATACGCATACCAAATGGATTCGATTTCTAACCAAACTTGGCATAGGGCTAGGTGGACCCTAAATGAATGCATCTATAAAAAGAAATCAGAAAATTAATAGGTTTAGATGCCATTACCTTTGTCATGACCCGATCTCAATATAATGGGTCTAGTCGAATCATGCCCAGCCTACACCATTGTGAGACGACGGCAGTAAGCTGTATCAAGTAGTGAAACACAAGCAGTACAAATATCTAATAGAAATAAAAACATTTTATTAAAAAAAATTGGTTTGAAATAGAAAATAACAAGACTACAATGTCACAAATTCACTTATTACAATTGTTCGAATAACAAACAAAAAAATAAAATGATGCCAACTTCTATGGTTTTGGGGTTCCTGGTTCTGGTTCAGCCAAATCTGCGGGACCCAAGTCAGGCCCGTAGAAAGAGCAGTAAGCTAGTTCCTCCTCATCGCAATCACCTAAAAATGATGGGTCTCCAGTCAGGAGTGAACAAGTAACATATTTTTTCCTCATCTAGCATTTCTAAATTAACAATAAATGAAAATGCGAGACAGTTTAAGAAACTTTATATGTTTTATAAATAATAGTAAAGACTTGTAAGTCCACTTCCCAAATTTTTAATTTTTTTTAATTTTATTTGTTTATGATTAATTTTATGGTCATTATGAGTCATGCCAAAGCTTGTAGGTGGGCTATGACCATATTAAGGTCATATGATCTCTAGATAGCTTATATATGTATTATTTAGCTATTTTATATTTTTTTTACAATTTTTGGATATTTGTAGGTATTTAATATTTAAGGTTTTATTAATTTTTAAGGACTTTCAGGATTTACTGTAAGGTCATACAGGGGTATTTTGGGACAAAATATTTTTATTTGGGCTCTAAATGACTAAAAATATTTTCTAGAATATTTTAGAATTTTTTTGGATTTTTTAGAATTTTTGGAAATTTTTATATAATTAAAACCTATAAAATAATATTTTATAGGCTTTGGGAATTTACTGTGAGGTCACATGATGATATTTTGTGTCAAATATATTTTATTTAGATTCTAGACACTTAGAAATATTTTCTAGAATTTTCTAAAATTTTTCTGGATTTTTCTGCAATTTATTTTAATTTATTTGGACTTAAAATGATTTTTAAATGATTTTCTGAAATAAATAATTAATTACCCAATAATTCATCCAAGGAGGGGCCCACCTTTCGGCGCTCAGCAGCCCATCGACTCTCTCTCTCTCTCCTATATATATATTATTATATTCGTTAAACCTAGAAATTTCAGCAGCTTTTTGTGGGAGAACTCATCTAGGGTTTCCGACTTTCCGAATCGATTGCCATCAACTCCGACGTGATTTTCGTGCGCCGTTTGTTTTATTGGATTTGTATCGAGGTAAAATTTCTGAATATGTAATTTATTTTCATAATTTCTGAACCTAAATTTCTGGAAAATTTGTAGAGTGTCGGTTGTCCGAAACTTGACACGTTTCGGTGTTTTCGAGATTCCGGGAGAACCAGAAATCGAAATCACGAACCGTTTGAAGTTTTGGAAAGCTAACACAGAGCTCTACGACATATATTTTTCCCTGAAATTATTTTGCTTATCTAGTATTTTATTTATTCTGTTGAACTCGAAACTGATCGGTTGATCCCTGTTTTGGTCACGATTAGCCATAACGGCGATATCTTTTGACAAAAATGTGATTTTGTGGCATGGTTCATTTCAGCGCACTCGTGGCACTGAAATCTACCAAGATGCACTTTCAAAATCTAGAGTTCACAGCGTTTGACTAAAAAGTCAAAGGTATGTCTCGATTTGCGTGCCATGGTTTCGAAAATTGAGAAACATGACTTTTGATGGCCAAACTTACATGTTTAGATTATATTTATATTATTATTCAGTTAAATTAGGTTTTTAAGTGAATTATTCTAGAATTAATTATTATTAGATTAGTAACCCAACTAGCCACTATTCTATGAATTTAGAATTAGAACATTAGAATTGATTTGTGGTTTTCGTGCACGGTTCGTGGTGCGATATGTGTTATAGGTTGACAGCTTCTAGATCAGCATCCTCTCATCCTCTACTTGTGGCTACGATTTATGCAAGGGTTCAGGCAAGTACAATATTGCATTTATGTTTTAGTTCATTATAATGTTTACTCTATAAATTTCTCGTTTGATATCCCGTTGAGTCATTGCTTGATATTCCATTGAGACACCATTATGACACGGTAGTTATCGTATCCATCTTAGCATATTATTGACCATTTTTTATTCTTAGAGAGTCGGGAGGGGAAATACTCGATAAATACGTGAACAAACCCAATTACCGTTACCGAATGATAGCTAAGTCATACACACCCACGTATGAGTTAGCCGTACCAATTACTGAATGATAGCCATCGTATGATGTTCCGTATTAGCCCAGCAGTTCACATATTAAAGATATTTCACACACACATAGTTATTTCCATTGTTCCTCTATTTAGTTCATGTCCTACTAGATCATATCTTACCAGTTTATATCTTGCTAGATCATATCCTGCTAGTTCTCTATATGCTCTTTGTCATCATTATTTCTCGCTTGTTCTAACTTATTTTGGACTAACAACATTAATTGCAATATGGTTGTACTCTGCTCCTTTTCTGACTGGATTGTTGTTATAGGTGAGGTTGACGTGACTACTTGTAATACTCTAACAAATTTTTTTTACTAATTTAATAATAATAATTAAAATCATAACATTTTCTATTTAAATATGTAAAACTTTACATTTGAGACCCTAGGAAAATTTTGTAAATTTCACAAATTGTTCACCAACTCAACCTTATGAGGTGTCATCTCCAAGGGGCATGTGGCAACCCATAGGACATGTGGCATTGACACATGTCTTTACATGAAGGAATAGAATCCCATCTCTTGCCACCTTTCACCCCTCTCCTTAAATAAATAATCCCCCTCTTCTATAATAAAACCCCTTCTCATTCCACACACCACCCCCTCAGCACACACACCCGACCATTCCTTCTTCTTCCACTCCTCCCTCCACCTCCATCCACTACTACCACTGCTACTATACTGCTACTGCCACTACTGTGATACCGCAGCCCTCCGCTCGGACCCGCTGCTGCCGCCCGGACCCGCCGCCTCCGACCGGACCCGCTGCCGCCGCCCGAGCCCACCGCCGGCCACCCGCGTCCGACGCCGGCCACCCCCGCCACCTCCAGCACCACCCATCTCTTCCTCCTTCCCTTCCAATACCAAAAACCTAGGTAAACCCCCCTTCTTCTTCTCAAATTCCTTTCCAGATTTTAAACCTAGGTTAGGGTTTACTAACAAAAATATATTTTTGAACTATTGTTGGGTTCAATTAGGAAATTTGTGGAGAAACCTAGGTCATCTTCAACCCAAGGCAAGTCCTCTTTCCTTTTTCCCTTGAAAATGTCTCCAAATTGATTTTTCAATTTTCCTTGAACAAATATAGATTAATTTATATTCTGGAATTTAGGAAATTCATGACAAAAAATCCATTTTATAAGAGTGTAGTATGAATTAAGAATGAATATATAACATGGACACAATACCTTGGATGATTATACATTTTTGGACACAATGTTGGGCACAATATGGACACAACACCATGGATGTATATAATTTGGACACTTGAATGCATGTATATGGATACTTGAATAAATGTGTAGAACACCATACTACCTGGACACAACATTGTATCAATGCAAATATATATGTTGAACACAATACAGATATATATATATATATATACCAATGAACACTTCGATTCTAATTTTATATGATATTATGTGGATTCAACCCAAGAATTATATACATTTGCCTTGACACATTTAGTGGACACAATCCATGTACTTATATGGACACTTACAAGTTGACCTAACTTAGGGACTCAACCTTTATACTTAAAAGAAAAATATGCATTTTATACTTCTTTGTATAATAATGAGATAATTTTCTTTCAATGATATCAAATCTGTCCACAATATAAAATATCCCTATTTAATATAATTGGACTTCATTATATAGTCAAAATGAAATTTTTAGGTTCCTATAAGACAAAATAAACATACATTTGCAAATTTCAAATTTTAAGCTCCTTTGCATACCAAAGAACTAAATTATGAATATTTTAGCATATAGGGATTTAGTCGAAAATTTGGGTTTAATTTGGTATAATATCAATTCTGTCCACAATATAAAAATTACCAAAATGACATATATTGACATGATTAATTAGTTAAATTGAGTGTTTACAAGTTCTTATATATCAAAGTAACCTTACATCTATCAAATTCCAATTTTTAAAACTCTTTTTGCATATCAAGTCAATGTTACAAGAGTAGTAAATTAATTTGTAAAGACATGACACTTGAAAGCAAAATCTAGTATCATTTGTGCTACTAATAACTCTATTTTGAATTTGTATAATATTTAGCAAGCTGCAATCACCCAGGAAACTTGCTTATTTGCTTAAATTGCTTGCCAAGGTAATAAACTTCAAAACTACACTTTTATTTTATTTTGTGAGGTTCCGGTGTTGAGAGTTGCTCCACCGAAGGGGTCGGCGAACCCGAATTATTAACTGCGTGGTTTCCGGTGTTGAGGGTTGCTCCACCGAAGGGGTCGGCGAACCCGAATTATATTTATATTTTTATCTTGTCTCTTGTAAATTTTTGGGGTCCCTAAATACAAAGGAGACTGCCGAAATTTTCGAAAATTTCAAAGAGATAGACAAATTCTCGATCTCCCGAGAAATTGAATGATTCCGTAAATTTAGAGAGTATTTAGAACATGTATAGGACACGTATTACAGTTTAAATTAGACTCCTTATATTATCATTTTGTAAAATATGAGTATAGTTTTCCACTTGATAGTTTATGTCTAAATGTCATTTCTGAATAATTAATTTCTAAAATATCATTCAAAATGGTTATTTATAAGATGCATTTTTAGCCTTTTTAATTAGATAAACTCCCTATTGTGATAATGATGATAATATTCAGTAGTCATAAAACTTAGATAGGAAGCATTGGGAGGGGAGAACAACCCGAATATCACCTTTACAGCTCCGCAACATAATAACCAAAGACAGATCAGTACACTAGCTCATTCGTAGGGCCATACGAATTGAGTATGTGAGGCTTAGCTCAATTAGCCCATGAGAGGCAGGGCCGGATTGTAATAATCTGAGCCATCCATTTAGCCCGTAAAAGGCAGGGCCGAATTTAATTCTGTGCCATCCAACAATTGCACCTCTTCGACAGCAACATCGATTTGGTGATTTTCTGGGTTCAAGAGAGACTCAGTACATTTAAGCCCAAGAGAGGCAGGGCCGAATTCTAAGCACCATGCCACCAAGTCATAACCTGATCCCAGGTATACGGGGTTGTTGTCGGAAAAGCTGATTTGGAAAATATTCGGAAGGGTTGTTCTCAAAGTGCATTTCATTTAGAATATACATTATTATAAGCATAATTAGTGTTTTTGCAATAAAGAGGAGTAATTAGTATTGAGATATTCAATTTACTCTCATGAAAGTGAAGCTAATTTCCCAAATTTCAAGATATATTATTTATCATTCACTTCCAGTCATTATTCTATCATTTATTTATCGTTCTTGACCGAGGACTTGCTTGTCGTTTCTAAACGACCTAGTATTTGTTCACTAGGTGAGGGTGACGTTCCAGCAGATCCATTACCCCTGGATGATGATGAATAGACGATTTGAGAGAATCTCAGGAGGTGGCAAACGATAGTTTGTAGCCAGTCATATGTATAACATTTTGTTGTAACTGACTTAAAGTTAATGTACCTTTAGAAATACTCTTGATGTAAATATAATTAAAGTTGTAATTATGAATGTGACTGTCCTTGTATTTTCCATTCTGCTGATTTATGGGCGACAGTCACGAATTCGACGCATAGCCTGGGGATGTGTTCCATGACGTCACGGTTGAATTTGGAATACGGGACGTGACACGTCTTTTGTTGGTGGCCCATGCAGGTCAGCAAAGAATGGAAAATTTAGGACAGGTATAGGTCTAGGTATAAAGTAGAATATAGATTTAGAACCTATAGGTGAAACCTTGAGTCCCAATCTTACCATAGAGGTCCTTAAAGAAGGTAATATCAATAAATAGTAGCATTTTACAAATTATTATTTTTACTATCTAAGCCATTTATTTTGATCTTAATTAAAGGTATACTGACCTAAAGGTTCTTGGTATAGATCATGTCCCGATTTGTACCTTTTGCAAGATTGGGCAACCACAGCCATAGTCTGGACGAATATTACGAGTTCGTGAAGAAGATGTGGCGAGTAGCACCTAAAGGGATGATAGAAGCATACGGAGTACACTACGAACTGAAGCATCCAGTAGATACAGATATAGTGGATGAAAGAATAGAATACTACAATGTAGTAAATTATTTTGTGCTTATTAAGGCCCAACCGTCTGGAGAACCAGGGTCCGAACACAATGGCACCCTGGAAGAGTGGATGTCAACCTATCCTGATGCTAAAATCCTCAACATAAGGAAAATGTAGATATGAGCTACTGAATGTGTAAAAGTATAAAAATGTAAATAGCAAGAATGTGAAGCCAGACTATGTACTACTGAAAATAAATAAAGTATGTGTGACTCTATGTTCTTGTCCTTATACTTCCAATTATGGCTTAATTAAAGAATATTGTGTATGTAGGTATGGACCTATTTCTCCCAACCTTGCCATGGGATGGGAGTGACCGTACCCTATATGGGTACCAGCAACATGTAAGGGAACTTTGGAAAGTACCAGACTAGTACGACATACCAGTCCATGAAGTATACTATGGAGTAATGAATCCTGTCATCCGAGATATTGAAAGCGGTGCTGAAGTAGACCACGAAAGGCAGGTCTACTGCATATATGTTCGAGACCCCGGTCATCTATACATAAACCCCATACTTGAAGGGTACAAAGGAACATTAGATGACTTCCAGGAGTTACATCCCGAAGTGACAATCCTTAGTTATGAACGAACCCTTATATGTAGGTAACTAGAAATTAGGGGTCCTATAAGGGTTGTTTTCTTCTCTGCTATACAGTATCGCAGATATGTATGTATAATAACCTGAAAGTAAGGAAAAGTCTGTAAAAAGTTATGTAAAAGTATGTAAGAAAAGACCTAGCAGCATGTTTGTATAATATTTCGATAAGAGTAAATAAAATATGCTTGCTTTCTAAGTGTGATTTCTTTATGAATCATATTCCTTTATTGCTAAGCCATGCAAAAGCTTTTCTGTGGGCATTACAAAGGACAATTCCTGAGAAAATTTGTTTATTCAAAATTTTCAGGATAATGTCTGATCAGGGACAGTCCCACGCATCATCATCATTTCAAGGCAAGGCCGAACCCTCTATCTAAGACATGTATTGACTGTTTCAACAAGTTTTAGAATCAAACAGTCAACATGCAAATGCGGCTCAAGCCACTACCGCTAAAGTACTTGATCAAATGCGGGCAACAAACTCCAAGGATGGGACAATAGCTGATTTTAGAGATCTTAGGCCACCAAAATTTTGTGGGACAGAGAACCCGATAGGAGCAGGACAATGGATCAGGACCATAGAAGGATTATTAAAGGCAGCAAAGGTTAGTCCTGAAGATATGGTTTCTACAGTCAGCATCCAGCTGGAGGATGTCGCTGAACATTGGTGGAGTGCGGAGCATCCTGAAGAGTCTGATGATACAGTACCTTGGGAAGAATTTAAGAAGAAATTCGAAGAAAGGTTCTTTCCAAAGTCGGCCAGAATGGAGCTGGAAAGACAATTTATCCACTTAAAGCAGGGAAGGCTCACAGTTGATGAGTATATTGCCGAATTCTCCAGGCTTAGCCGTTCTGCTTCATATATGGTAGCAGATGAAGAAACTAAGGTGTCAAGGTTTTTGGAAGGATTGGGAGGACAGCTAAAAAGTAAGGTTGCAGCCTATCGGTGCCAAACGTATTCTGAAATAACCGAAGCTGTCCGAAACCAGGAAAGGATGTTAAAGGAGGAACAACCGTTCCGGTCCCAAACTCAGAAGAGGGCTTTGGAGTCGGGAGCACCATCCTCCAGAAATCAGTGGCAGGGTCCATCCAAACGTCCCCAAGTTGATAGTTCGGATGGACCGCTCATTTGTAACTATTGCCACAAACCTGGACATTTAAAAAGAAACTGTAGGAAGCTATTGGGGTTATGTTTAAGATGTGGTTCAGCTAACCACCAGACTAGTCAATGTCTACCACAGTCAACCACTGGGCCAGTAATTCAAAATCCAGGGCAGGGAACACGACAAGAGTTCCGAGAAAATCAGGGCAAGTTAATGCTCCCAGGAAATGGTCCTCGACCCATGCTCCAAGCACCTGCACATCAGGCCATGATAACCTATGGGCAACAAAGATCACCACTCGCATCCCAAGTCCATCAATACCAACAAGTGCAGAAGGCTAGACAACCCCAGGCTGGAAAAAAGAAAAAGAAACACGGGCAAGCATTTATGCTGGATACTGAAGAAGCTGAGATTGCAGGCGAAGTGGTAACATGTACTATATTAGTTTCATCATATCCAGCATCTGTTTTATTTGATTCAGGAGCCACACACTCCTTTATATCTGCTAGTTTTATATCCCAACGGGAAATTAAATCACAACCCCTGGCTAGGAATCTAAATATTCTTACAGGCAATGGTATGGTAAAGGTTAGCCATGTTTGTAACGTCTGTCCAGTAAAATTGGGTGGTGGAGCTTTTCGGGTAAGACTATTGGTCTTTCCAATGAACAATTATGACATAGTACTTGGGATGGATTGGCTAACCAGGACGTCGGCCAATATAGATTGTGGAAAAGGAAGAATTTTATTTCAACTCCCAAATAAGAAAATATATGAATTTAATCGAAACCAGAAAGAATTTGATGCTGGAGAATTGGAGAAACTCGAACTTCCAATTCGAGGAAAATTCCAAGAACTGGAGGAAAAACAATTCCCAAAAGTTGTAGAAGATTTTAAGGATGTTTTTCCAAAAGATCTACCAGGATTGCCCCCGGATAGAGCAGTAGAATTCTCTATCAACTTAATACCTGGGGCAGCACCTATAGCTAAAAAGATATATCCCATAAACAAGGAAGAGTTAGCAGAGCTTAACAAACAAATAAAAGAATTGTTATCAAAGGGATTTATACAACCAAGTGCCTCACCCTGGGGTGCACCAGTGTTATTCGTAAAGAAGAAGGATGGAACTTTACGACTGGTAATAGATTACAGAGCCTTGAATGAGGTAACAATCAAAAATAAATATCCTTTACCCCGTATTGATGAGTTATTCGATCAACTAGGAGAGGCCAAGGTATTCTCAAAGATTGATTTGAGATCTGGATATCATCAAGTAAAAGTCAAGAAGGAAGATATCCAGAAGACAGCATTTAGAACTCGTTATGGGTATTACGAATTCTTAGTTATGCCATTCGGGTTAACAAATGCTCCAGCTATATTCATGGATTTAATGAATCGAATATTCTATCAATACTTGGATAAATTCGTGATTGTATTCATTGATGATATCCTTATATATTCAAAGAATGAAGAAGAACATGAAGAGCATCTGAGAATAGTACTACAAACTTTGAGAGAAGAACGGTTATACGCCAAATTGAGCAAATGTGAATTTTGGCTGGACCATATATCCTTCCTAGGTCATATTATCAGTGGTAAAGGAATTTCAGAAGATCTAAAGAAGGTAGAAGCTGTTAAATCATGGCCAACACCAAAGTCTGTAGCAGAAATTCGAAGCTTCTTAGGTTTAGCCGGGTACTATAGACGCTTCGTGGAAAATTTCTCAAAAATTGCGGAGCCTTTAACTCGGCTGACCCGGAAAGAAGAAAAATTCAATTGGACGGAGAAATGCCAAGCAGGTTTTGAAGAATTAAAGGAAAGGCTGATTTTAGCACCTGTATTGGCATTACCGTCAGGATCGGGTGGATATGAGATATACAGTGATGCCTCAGGCAAGGGGCTAGGTTGTGTGCTAATGCAGCACGGGAGAGTTATAGCCTATGCTTCTCGACAGTTAAAACAGCATGAGAGAAATTACCCGACTCATGATTTGGAACTTGCAGCTGTCGTATTTGCACTTAAATTATGGAGACATTACCTATATGGAGAAAGGATTAAGATTTATACGGATCATAAAAGTTTAAAGTATGTATTTACCCAAAAGGAGATCAATATGCGACAAAGAAGGTGGCTAGAGTTACTTAAAGACTTTGATATGACAATGGAATATCATCCTGGTAAAGCTAATAAGGTCGCCGATGCACTGAGCAGAAAGCCAACAGCATTCTTTATGAATACCCCAAAAGAAATCCTAGAGGATTTGAGAAAAATGGGAATTGAAGTAATATGTCCTACAGCAGAAGGAATATAGGAAAATTTACAAATACAATCCTCCTTAGTAGATAGAATCAAGGATGCTCAACAAGGTGATGCAAAACTTCAGAAAATCTGGAAACAGACAGAAGAAGGGCTACAGACTGGAATAAGGAAGCATCCAGACGGATCATTAAGATTCGGAGATAGATTGTGCGTACCTGGTAGAGAATTGCGGACAGAAGTTATGTCAGAAGCTCATAACTCACAATATTCCATTCACCCGGGCAGTACTAAGATGTACCAGGATTTGAGACAAAATTTCTGATGGCATGGCATGAAAAGAGAAATTGCTAGGTTTGTGTCTAAATGCCTCGTCGTCAACAAGTGAAAGTGGAACACCAGAGGACAGCAGGGTTTCTTCAACCTTTGCCCATACCGGAATGGAAATAGGAGCATCTCACAATGGATTTCGTGACAGGACTACCTAAGACCCAAAAGGGTAATAATGCTATCTGGGTTATCGTAGATAGACTTACTAAAACGGCTCGATTTCTACCTTTTCGGGTTGGACAGTTAACAGAAATACTGGCAGAAATGTATATAAAACAGATTGTCAGCCAACACGGAGTACCAGTAAGTATAGTATCAGATAGAGACACCAGGTTTACCTCACATTTCTGGAAAAGTCTACAGGAAAATCTTGGTACTCGGCTAAAGTTCAGCTCTGCTTACCATCCTCAAACAGATGGTCAGTCCGAACGGACAATTCAAACTTTGGAAGACATGCTAAGGGCTTGCACATTAGATTTTGGAGGATCATGGGATGACCACCTACATTTGGTAGAATTCTCTTATAACAACAGTTACCATGATAGTATCAAAGTTGCACCTTTTGAAGCCTTGTATGGAAGGAAATATAGATCTCCAGTATGTTGGACAGATATAGGAGAGAGACAATTGCTAGGTCCAGAACTGGTGACACAGACAGTAGACAAGGTCAAAGCAATAAGAAGTCACCTGCAAGCTGCACAAGATAGACAAAAGATGTGGGCTGACAAACATCGAAGGATGTTGGAATTTCAACCCGGTGACCATGTGTTCTTGAAGATTTCACCAACAAAAGGAACAATTAGATTCGGTACTCGAGGAAAACTGAGTTCGAGATATATTGGGCCATTTGATGTACTAGAAAGAATTGGGAGAGTATCTTATAAACTAGCTCTTCCACCAACCCTGGAAGGAGTACATGATGTGTTCCATGTATCTCAACTCCGAAGATATGTATCGGATCCGAGTCATGTATTAAATCATTCAGAGATCACGGTTGGTCCAACTCTACGGATAGAGCAGAAACCTGTTGGGATCTTGGATCGAAGAGACAAGATTCTTCGAAATCGGGTCATTCCGTTAGTCCGAGTAGCTTGGAGTAAGGATTCTCCTGGAGATTCAACCTGGGAAAAAGAAGAAGATATGCAAAGGCAATATCCGTATCTATTCGCTGAGACAGGTTAGTAATCACATTGTTATAGCAGTTATTTCAATTCCGAGGATGGAATTTTTTTTAAGGAGGGTAGACATGTAATACTCTAACAAATTTTTTTACTAATTTAATAATAATAATGAAAATCATAACATTTTCTATTTAAATATGTAAAACTTTACATTTGAGACCCTAGGAAAATTTTGTAAATTTCACAAATTGTTCACCAACTCAACCTTATGAGGTGTCATCTCCAAAGGGCATGTGGCAACCCATAGGACATGTGGCATTGACACATGTCTTTACATGAAGGAATAGAATCCCATCTCTTGCCACCTTTCACCCCTCTCCTTAAATAAATAATCCCCCTCTTCTATAATAAAACCCCTTCTCATTCCACACACCACCCCCTCAGCACACACACCCGACCATTCCTTCTTCTTCCACTCCTCCTCCACTTCCATCCACTACTACCACTGCTACTATACTGCTACTGCCACTACTGTGCTACCGCAGCCCTCTGCTCGGACCCGCTACTGTCGCCCGGACCCGCCGCCTCCGACCGGACCCGCTGCCGCTGCCCGAGCCCACCGCCGGCCACCCGCGCCCGACGCCGGCCACCCCCGCCACCTCCAGCACCACCCATCTCTTCCTCCTTCCCTTCCAATACCAAAAACCTAGGTAAACCCCCCTTCTTCTTCTCAAATTCCTTTCCAGATTTTAAACCTAGGTTAGGGTTTACTAACAAAAATATATTTTTGAACTATTGTTGGGTTCAATTAGGAAATTTGTGGAGAAACCTAGGTCATCTTCAACCCAAGGCAAGTCCTCTTTCCTTTTTCCCTTGAAAATGTCTCCAAATTGATTTTTCAATTTTCCTTGAACAAATATAGATTAATTTATATTCTGGAATTTAGGAAATTCATGACAAAAAATCTATTTTATAAGAGTGTAGTATGAATTAAGAATGAATATATAACATGGACACAACACCTTGGATGATTATACATTTTTGGACACAATGTTGGGCACAATATGGACACAACACCATGGATGTATATAATTTGGACACTTGAATGCATGTATATGGATACTTGAATAAATGTGTAGAACACCATACTACCTGGACACAACATTGTATCAATGCAAATATATATGTTGAACACAATACAGATATAAATATATACCAATGAACACTTCGACTCTAATTTTATATGATATTATATGGATTCAACCCAAGAATTATATACATTTGCCTTGACACATTTAGTGGACACAATCCATGTACTTATATGGACACTTACAAGTTGACCTAACTTAGGGACTCAACCTTTACACTTAAAAGAAAAATATGCATTTTATACTTCTTTGTATAATAATGAGATAATTTTCTTTCAATGATATCAAATATGTCCACAATATAAAATATCCCTATTTAATATAATTGGACTTCATTATATAGTCAAAATGAAATTTTTAGGTTCCTATAAGACAAAATAAACATACATTTGCAAATTTCAAATTTTAAGCTCCTTTGCATACCAAAGAACTAAATTATGAATATTTTAGCATATAGGGATTTAGTCGAAAATTTGGATTTAATTTGGTATAATATCAATTCTGTCTACAATATAAAAATTACCAAAATGACATATATTGACATGATTAATTAGTTAAATTGAGTGTTTACAAGTTCTTATATATCAAAGTAACCTTACATCTATCAAATTCTAATTTTTAAAACTCTTTTTGCATATCAAATCAATGTTACAAGAGTAGTAAATTAATTTGTAAAGACATGACACTTGAAAGCAAAATCTAGTATCATTTGTGCTACTAATAACTCTATTTTGAATTTGTATAATATTTAGCAAGCTGTAATCACCCAGGAAACTTGCTTATTTGCTTAAATTGCTTGCCAAGGTAATAAACTTCAAAACTACACTTTTATTTTATTTTGTAAGGTTCCGGTGTTGAGAGTTGCTCCACCGAAGGGGTCGACGAACCCGAATTATTAACTGCATGGTTTCCGGTGTTGAGGGTTGCTCCACCGAAGGGGTCGGCGAACTCGGATTATATTTATATTTTTATCTTGTCTCTTATAAATTTTTGGGGTCCCTAAATACAAAGGAGACTGCCGAAATTTTCGGAAATTTCAAAGAGATAGACAAATTCTCGATCTCCCGAGAAATTGAATGATTCCGTAAATTTAGAGAGTATTTAGAACATGTATAGGACACGTATTACAGTTTAAATTAGACTCCTTATATTATCATTTTGTAAAATATGAGTATAGTTTTCCACTTTATAGTTTATGTCTAAATGTTATTTCTGAATAATTAATTTCTAAAATATCATTCAAAATGGTTATTTATAAGATGCATTTTTAGCCTTTTTAATTAGATAAACTCCCTATTGTGATAATGATGATAATATTCAGTAATCATAAAACTTAGATAGGAAGCATTGGGAGGGAAAAACAACCCGAATATCACCTTTACAGCTCCGCAACATAATAACCAAAGACTGATCAGTACACTAGCTCATTCGTAGGGCCATACGAATTGAGTATGGGAGGCTTAGCTCACTTAGCCCATGAGAGGCATGGCCGGATTGTAATAATCTGAGCCATCCATTTAGCCCGTGAGAGGCAGGGCCGGATTTAATTCTGTGCCATCCAACAATTGCACCTCTTCGACAGCAACATCAATTTGGTGATTTTCTGGGTTCAAGAGAGACTCAGTACATTTAAGCCCAAGAGAGGCAGGGCCGGATTCTAAGCACCGCGCCACCAAGTCATAACCTGATCCCAGGTATACGGGGTTGTTGTCGGAAAAGTTGATTTAGAAAATATTCGGAAGGGTTGTTCTCAAAGTGCATTTCATTTAGAATATACATTATTATAAGCATAATTAGCGTTTTTGCAATAAATAGGAGTAATTAGTATTGAGATATTCAATTTACTCTCATGAAAGTGAAGCTAATTTCTCAAATTTCAAGATATATTATTTATCATTCAATTCCAGTCATTATTCTATCATTTATTTACCGTTCTTGACCGAGGACTTGCTTGTCGTTTCTAAACGACCTAGTATTTGTTCACTAGGTGAGGGTGACGTTCCAGCAGATCCATTACCCCTGGATGATGATGAATAGACGATTTGAGAGAATCTCAGGAGGTGGCAACCGATAGTTTGTAGCCAGTCATATGTATAACATTTTGTTGTAACTGACTTAAAGTTAATGTACCTTTAGAAATACTCTTGATGTAAACATAATTAAAGTTGTAATTATGAATGTGACTGTCCTTGTATTTTCCATTCTACTGATTTACGGGCGACAATCGCAAATTCGTCGCGTAGCCTGGGGATGTGTTCCATGACGTCACCGTTGAATTTGGAATACGGGACGTGACACTACTCTTGCGCATGGACCATACGAGGGGGAGATAGAGACTCGAAGGCTAAACCATAGAAGACTAGTTAGTTGTGTGATAGTTTTCTATAAATGTAAAAGCTTACATTCTTCTTCAAATGTAAAACTTCTATATTTTGTAAAGTTGATTTAGTTGTTGTGAATGAGCAGTTAGTATTTATGAGCATTTTATTTATTGCGGGCTAGACAGCGTACAACCGTCGATATCGCGGCATAGGCTGGGCTTGGACACGCACTCGTATCCCGAAAAGCGGGAGCGGGTCGTGACAATTTTTTATGGTGGCCCATGCAGGTCTGATTTTGTAAAAGATTACGAACTTATGGTAGTACTTAAGTTAGTCATACTACTGCAAGCCTGCGACTAGAAAATTGCTCATTCATAATTAAGATTGATTTCATTTTAGGAGAATGAATAGGACTAGGAGTCCCTTATTCAATTTGACCCCTGGATAGTTAAGATAGTTAAATAGGCCATGTGATTTAGCTAATGATTTATTGAAGTCTCGGTATAGATAAATTAAAGATTTTTTTTAAAGAGAATATGTTATTTTGTTTTGACATGTTGGTAGGATCCAAGGTGGGTAGAATATACGTTTGGTAAGTTAGGACTTCCTAGAATTCAATTCCTAATTTTGATCATTTTTGTGCCATTTTATCTTTTGCCTTCTCTAAACCTCGTTTTATTTTCAAAACTATTTTACGATTATTTTATTTTTTATTCCTAATCTTGGTTCAATTATCTATATATTAATTCAAGTCGTCTTCGTTCATTTTGTGATCGTTTTGTTTTCAAAACTGATACTTTTACTCAAGGACAGATGTCACGCCCCGATCCCGCAGAGTCCCTTTCGTCCTCGCTTCGAGCTCTTTGGGACCGTTCGTCCTCGCTAAGGCGTGATGCCGTGCAAGCCTAAGTTGCGCTTGCACAAGGCCGAGACCTGAAGCAAGACAAGATAGACAAGGTTGACAATACGCAGCGGAACGTATCGCAGATAATTGAAGCAGCAGCGGACATATTTTTCAGAATACATGCATTGAACACAATGGTAACAAGAAACAATTCACTTTATTGATTTCATTTGAACAGATTACAAGCTCTCATTTCTCTCTGATACAATGTTACATTCTCTCAGAACTTTACAGATTACAATGATCTCGTTCCCATACATTACATCCTTTTATATACAAAACCAAACTCTTGCAACAGATGGCATCTCTTCTGACTTCTGGCTCCTGAGGATGAGGCTCGGGCTATCGCTTCGGACTATCCTTTTCGATGCATAATGCACCTGCATGCAGACTGATGGTGGGTCAGTATATCAGCATACTGGTGAATGTGTGAACAAAGAGCTACATTTGTCTGAAACGATCACTGTTCAATTAGTGAGAAAACGTTTCTTATGATGTGATCTTGCTAGTTTTACCTAGATTTATTCCATGCATACAGAGTCAGTTTACATATCTTTTTGAAAATGCATCTTTGAAAAGCCAACACTTTAATTCAGTTCATTTCAAGCATACAAGGGACTATTCAATTCGAGCACGATGAGTATTCATTTGTGCAGTGCACAGCGTGTTTCATGAGCATATCATTTCTTTTGTTCGAGCAACTGATAGGGTCAATAACAAGCATGATACATATCTTTTCTTTAATGGAAACATAGCACTTCGTTGTAACAGATTAATCTTTTCAAGCAATTCATATAGCAAACTCAAGCAATACATGTGTATCACTTTTCAGTGATTCTTACCATAGCCGACCGTCCATCCTTGCACAAGACAAGGATTAGTATAAACATTATAAAACCAACATTGTCATTCCCTGTTCGTCTCTGCATTATTAACTCTTAGCAAAACATTCTTTTGACTCTTATCAATATGCAGCATGACAATAACTCTTGGGTCCATGGGCAATACCCATATTAGCAGTCGGAACTTCTTGCCCAACTACTAACAGACTGACACCTCCTCTTTCAGTGGGGACTTCTAGCCCCAGGTGTCCTGTTCTCTCCTAGGCCGATCGACTCCGGGCGCCCCCAAAATCGTCGAGAGACTACCACTCGTGCACAAGCCGTCTAGACCAATGCAAATGCAACTATCATATAAAACAATCATGCATCAATCAAGCAACTTGCAAACATATTCATCTTCTTCTTTTCATACCTTTGCAGATATACGACACGTTCAATTCGTGCCTTTCTTTTATTCAGGTCAACATGTACAAGTCCGTCTGTACATGTCTATAATTCTCAAGCATACAAGCAGCAAGAAATGATCAAGCATTCAATTCGATTCATTTGTTTTCTCTTATCCTATCAAGCATGACAAGCATCATTTCAGTTCTTATTAGCAGGCAACGAGTCTTCTTATTAGCATGCAGATTATTTCTTTTCTTGTTCTTAGCATGGCAAGGTTCTCTTTATCAAGGCAACATTCATTTTTTAACGAGGCAACATGTGAATTCTCTTAAAGCATACTCAATGATTTACCATCTTGTTATTTACAAAAGCATTCAATCAAAAACTTAGATTCTTAAGGCGTAAGCGAATCAGCAAATGAGACTTCGTCCACTCACCCAGATCAATCGTCTTCTGTTGCAGAGCCAGCAATCTGATCTTTCTGTCTATCTAGTGCCTTCGCAGAGCGGGGCACTACAACAGATACTTATATTTTCTTATCATGATCGACTTATTTGAATTTATTGAAGTTCCTTTGAAATTCTTATCGATATAGTTGAAATAATTTTTGATGACTTGCAATGGTAAGGCAGATGCGCACTGTCTCCATTTATTTGAATTATGGAGACTGCGGGTTCATTGCAGTCAGAAGCGCACTGGCGTGGCATGATCCCTAAGTTGAAATAATTTCAAGTATGCGTAGGTTGTCAAATATTACTAAAACTATATCCTAGTTGAATTATTGATCTTTTGATTTATTATGACAAAATTGGGTAGAGTTGATAAAGTGTTCGATAAGATATTATACTTGAGTCATGAAACCAAGGGTTCACGGCAGCCAGATGTACACTGGCGAGGCATGGATTCTCGGTTAAATGACTTCGGATATACTTATGATTTTCGAATATCGTAGCGACTTTATCTTTTATTGGCATATGACTATTAATTTTTTTTTCTTTCAAATTTATTTGATATCTTATTTCTTGTTACCACCTTCTCTACAACTAGTAGTTCTTTATTTCTCTCATATTTTTCTATTTTTTTAATTGTCATCTTTTAAATCTATTTTGATTTCCTTCTACTATATTTCTAAAACGTATTTAGATTTTCATTCTATCATTCATCACATTATTTTCTTGATTATATTCTTTGTCGTGCTTATTCATATCGATTGGTCATGTCATATTTTGATGATATTCTTGGTTGTGTCTATTTGTATTTTTTGAAATTTTGAGGAAGAAATTTTTCTAAGGTGGGTAGATTTGTAAGTCCACTTCCCAAATTTTTAATTTTTTTTAATTTTATTTGTTTATGATTAATTTTATGGTCATTATGAGTCATGCCAAAGCTTGTAGGTGGACTATGACCATATTAAGGTCATATGATCTCGAGATAGCTTATATATGTATTATTTAGCTATTTTATATTTTTTTTTACAATTTTTGGATATTTGTAGGTATTTAATATTTAAGGTTTTATTAATTTTTAAGGACTTTCAGGATTTACTGTAAGGTCATACGGGGGTATTTTGGGACCAAATATTTTTATTTGGGCTCTAAATGACTAAAAATATTTTCTAGAATATTTTAGAATTTTTTTGGATTTTTTAGAATTTTTGAGAATTTTTATATAAATAAAACCTATAAAAATAATATTTTATAGGCTTTGGGAATTTACTGTGAGGTCACATGATGATATTTTGTGTCAAATATATTTTATTTAGATTCTAGACACTTAGAAATATTTTCTAGAATTTTCTAGAATTTTTTGGATTTTTCTGCAATTTATTTTGATTTATTTGGACTTAAAATAATTTTTAAATGATTTTCTGAAATAAATAATTAATTACCCAATAATTCACCCAGGGGGGCCCACCTGTCGGCGCTCAGCAGCCCACCGACTCTCTCTCTCCTATATATATATATTATTATATTCGTTAAACCTAGAAATTTCAGCAGCTTTTTGTGGGAGAACTCATCTAGGGTTTCCGACTTCCCGAAGCGATTGCCGTCAACTCCGACGTGATTTTCACGCGCCGTTTTTTTGTTGGATTCGTATCGAGATAAAATTTTTGAATATGTAATTTATTTTCGTAATTTCTGAACCTAAATTTCTTGAAAATTCGTAGAGTGTCGGTTGTCCAAAACTTGACACGTTTTGGTGTTTTCGAGATTTCGGGAGAACCAGAAATCGAAATCACGAACCGTTTGAAGTTTTGGAAAGCTAACACAGAGCTCTACGATAAATTTATCACTGAAATTATTTTGTTCATCTAGTATTTTATTTATTCTGTTGAACTCGGAACTGATCGGTTGATCCCCGTTTTGGTCACGATTAGCCATAACGGCGATATCTTTTGACCAAAACGTAATTTTGTGGCATGGTTAATTTCAGCACACTCGTGGCACTGAAATCTACCAAGATGCACTTTCAAAATCTAGAGTTCACAGCATTTGACTAAAAAGTCAACGGTACGTCTCGATTTGCGTGCCATGGTTTCGAAAATTGAGAAACATGACTTTTGATGGCCAAACTTACATGTTTAGATTATATTCAGATTATTATTAGGTTAAATTAGATTTTTAAGTAGATTATTCTAGAATAAATTATTATTAGATTAGTAACCCAACTAGCCACTATTCTATGAATTTAGAATTAGAACATTAGAATTGATTTGTAGTTTTCGTGCACGGTTCGTGGTGCGATATGTGTTATAGGTTGACAGCTTCTAGATCAGCATCCTCTCATCCTCTACTTGTGGCTACGGTTTGTGCAAGGGTTCAGGCAAGTACAGTATTAGATTTATGTTTTAGTTCATTATAATGTTTACTCTATAGATTTCTCGTTTGATATCCCGTTGAGTCATTGCTTGATATTCCATTGAGACACCATTGTGACACGGTAGTTATCGTATCCTTCTTAGCGTATTATTGACCGTTTTTTATTGTTAGAGAGTCGGGAGGGGAAATACTCGATAAATACGTGAACAAACCCAATTACCGTTACCGAATGATAGCTAAGTCATACACACCCACGTATGAGTTAGCAGTACCAATTACTGAATGATAGCCATCGTATGATGTGCCGTATTAGCTCAGTCATTCACATATTAAAAGGTATTTCACATACACATAGTCGTTTCCATTGTTCCTCTATTTAGTTCATTTCCTGCTAGATCATATCTTACCAGTTTATATCTTGCTAGATCATATCCTGCTAGTTCATCTCTTGCTAGTTCTCTATATGCTCTTTGTCATCATTGTTTCTCGCTTGTTCTAACTTATTTTAGACTAACAACATTAATTGCAAATATGGTTGTACTCTGCTCCTTTCCTGACTGGATCGTTGTTATAGGTGAGGTTGACGTGCCTACTCTTGCGCATGGACCATACGAGGGGGAGATAGAGACTCGAAGGCTAAACCATAGAAGACTAGTTAGTTGTGTGATAGTTTTCTATAAATGTAAAAGCTTACATTCTTCTTCAAATGTAAAACTTCTATATTTTGTAAAGTTGATTTAGTTGTTGTGAATGAGCAGTTAGTATTTATGAGCATTTTATTTATTGCGGGCTAGACAGCGTACTACCGTCGATACCGCGGCGTAGGCTGGGCTTGGACACGCACTCGTATCCCAAAAAGCGGGAGCGGGTCGTGACAAGACTACAAGCAATATGATCTCAATGTCAAATATGATGCAATGCTAAGCTAGTGTTTTGAGTATATAACAGGGCTTGTGACCGGCTGGGAAAAAGGCAATATGTATACTAACGTTTCGGCCGAAACGAATAGTATACGGTACGGCTCGACCCCCTGTGTGGTAGAGGTTAGCGCGAGAGAGACAAGCAAGAATTTTGGATTTGGTCACAGACGTTATACTACTCCCCCAAGCAATCCCCGAGTCAATGAGTCAATAAGTCACTATAGCAATCCAGCAATCCGTCAATCGAGGTGGAGTCCGAGAGGGATCCACGGTGAATCAGTGTCACGATACTGTATGAAATCAACTGATGCATACATTTAATTATTAAAGTAAAAACACAGATATGGAATAGATATGAAACTTGTCTTGATATCTCCTTGGCATGGAAAGCGACGAGTAGCAGGTAACCGCTAGGGTTTAGGGTCCCGAACCTACAGATTCGTAACACCAGGCTTATAAACTAGAATAAATACACTCTAACCCTTAAAAGCAACTAAAAGTGCTAAGTCTGATCGGTTGAAACAACCTAAAAGTTTAGGACAAAAATAATATTTATATATTAAGAATAGATTTTATAAACTAACACTAAGTGACAAAATAACCATTTTTTGTAAAATACATGTTTTGCCGTAATAAATAAAGATAAGAAAATTTAACTATTGAGTCGTAAAAACAATTTATTATTTTATCAAATTAAGATTTCCCAAAACTAATGTTTTTAATATTTATAATTAAATAGAAATGATTTTCCCCAAAAATAATTTAAATAACCAGGTTTATCATTCAAGAAAAGTTATACTCTTTTATTTACAAGATTAATTATTTAATAAGAAAAGTAATTGTAATATAATATTTTAATAAAAAAATTTATTGCAAAAGTTCCAAGATAATTAATAAGTATAAAAATACCTTTTTCAGCGATAAACTCTATTTCTCACTAATTATTAAGTAGCTAAACTACTACAAAATTAATAAGTTTTCGGGACAAAAATATAAATAATCATTTTATTTAACTATAAACATAATATTAATTAATGAAAAATGCAAAATATTAATTAATGATTTTATTTAACTATAATCATTTTATTTAAATAATCATTTTATTTAAATTACTAATAGTATTTCACAGGCAAAATATTAATTAATGAAAAATGCAAAGTTATTGGTTAAGGTAGCTATGGCATTAATCATAATTACGTAGTTGACGGATCTAAAATATATTAATCTACAGCTAACGCTAAACAATTAATATTTCTAACAATAATAATATCTAATTAAGAAACTAATTATAACCAAACTAACTATTCCTAGGAACAGAAATAGGTTCTGTGAAAACCACAGAAGGTAGAAAAGTTACCACAGGTTGTGATGGAGCACCGAGGGGTGGCCTCGGGCTCGGAATGCACGCGAGCACGAACATGCGTACACGAAAAATGATACAGACACGCACTGGACTGGCGGGGTCACGCGGGAAGGCACTGCTAGGCCGAGGGACCGCGCGGGGGTGCTTCCGCTGCTGGTGCGCGACGGAAGAGTGGGGGCCCATGCAGGTCTTGTAAATCAAGATGTGTGAGGGTTCACCAGATAGATATCTCAATCAGTACTCATCCTTGATCTCTGTTCGTATCCTCTGAATCCTTGGATTCTTGCCCTGATCCTGTGCTTATATCATTGATCTGTCCTGGTCCTTTCCTTATTGTTCCCTGTGTCGTCTTCTTCAGCGGCACTGTACCTGGTCCTACCGATCGACGAGGTGGAGCATTTACCGTGGATCAGCAGCAACCCGGAGATCAAGCTCAGCATTCCGGAGTAGCCTCCAGAGTTGTGCCTACGGGAGGAGAGTCACCAGTTCGGCCCGTCCAGCCCGCAGAGCCAGATGATGGTACCTTAGTAGGCCTCATCAGAACCTTGATAGCTTTCCAGGATCGTCGAAGCGACGCCCTGTACCAGACAGTTCAAGATGCTTTGACCCGAGGCGGACATCCAGGGAACCAGGCGGCCAACAGCTTCAAGCGATTGAACCCTCCTTTCTTCGACGACAGCGAGGATACGATTGCCGCGGATGCATGGCTTCAGGATACCGAGGTAATTCTGGAAGCAGCCAGGACACCTGAGAATGAGAAGGTGGCGGTGGTACGCCTGCAGTTGTTGGACTTGGCTCGCAGTTGGTGGGCAGCGCAAGCCATGGGATTAGTGGCACCCATTGCTTGGGCAGTATTTAGGGAGAGATTCCAGATGAAGTACTTTGATGCTGTGGCTTGGTACGACCTGCAGACCAGATTTACCAACTTAAAGCAAGGAGGCAGGACGGTCGATGGTTATGCATCGGAGTTTTCTAGACTCAGTAGGTTTGCCCCCACCTTGGTGGCGACCGAGTTTGATAGGGCCCAGCGGTTCCAGCAGGGACTGTATTTGGAGATCTTGTTGGCGGTTGAGCAGTTCGAGCACAAGACGTTCGATGCAGTCTTGAGAGCAGCTAGGAGGCATGAGTACACCTCCCAGAGGATTGTGGATAGGACCGGAAGTAGAAAGCGGTCCCATAGTCAGATGCACCAATCATCAGCTCCAGCCCCGGCAGCTAGAAGTTTGACCATTGGGACTCCGAGACGGGCGGCCTCAGTAACGTCGGTTCAGCATTCGACCCCGACGTACCCGCAGCAGCAGAAGCAGAAGCAGACTTCCGCGATGGGATGTTCTCATTGCGGGAAGCCAGGGCATGTGGTGGCAGACTGCCGCAGGGTGCAGGGATTGTGCCTGGCTTGTGGAGCAGCAGATCATAGGGTTGGGGCTTGCCCGAATAGGGGTGGTTCATCTGCATCCAACCCTTCTAGCTCTTCGGTGAGAGGACCAGCCCCAGCACCAGTTCAGCAACAGCAGTATCAGTCTTCGAGGCCCTTGCCGCCTCAGTCTCAGGCATTCTAGCAACAACACCCCCAGCAGTATGTACAAGCCCAAGCTCAGACCCAGAATAGGCAGAGAGGTTTCCAGCAGAGGGGACCAGTAGCCAGAGGACAAGGTCAGGCCATAATGATTGCTATGAAAGAAGAAGTTGCACCAGGTGAGGTAGTGGCAGGTACTATTCTCGTCAACTCCTCTCCAGCGTCTATATTATTTGATTCTGGTGCATCGCATTCATTTATGTCTGCACGATTCGTGATACGAATAGGATTGGAGCCTGAGTCATTATCAGTGATACTCAATATACTTACTGGTAATGGTCTTGTGGGAGTAGATCGAGTGTTTTCCTCGTGTCGGATCGTAGTTAGCGGTAGGGAGTTCCCCGCTAGGTTCATAGAGTTTCCTATGGCAGACTATGATGTAGTCCTAGGCATGGATTGGTTGAGGAACCAGTATGCTAGGATAGACTACCATATTGGCAGAGTTGTCTTTAGTATCCCCGGCGAGCCAGAGTTTTCGTTTTCCAGAGGCGCAGTGGAGCCATCTTCCCCAGCATTACGGATGGCAGTAGCAGCAGTACAGTTACCCCGGATAGTTGAAGAGTTTCCAGATGTCTTTCCAGAGGAGCTTCCAGGGATGCCGCCAGAGCGGGAGATTGAGTTTACTATAGACTTGATTCCCGGGACAGCACCAGTGTCAGAGCGAGTCTACAGGATGGCGCCTTCAGAATTGGAGATTTTGTACAAGATGATTGAAGAACTGAGGACCAAGGGATTCATCCGTGCAAGTGGATCGCCTTGGGGAGCCCCGATGCTTCTTGTGAAAAAGAAGGATGGTACGTCCAGGCTATGTGTTGATTATCGTACCTTGAATTCGGTGACAATCAAGAACAGATACCCTCTTCCGAGGATAGATGACTTGTTTGATCAGCTCAGAGGGGCTTCAGTGTTCTCGAAGATCGATTTACGGTCGGGATACCACCAGATCAGAGTCATAGAGCAGGACATCCCGAAGACAGCATTCAGATTGAGGTATGGACATTAGAAGTTCCTTGTTATGCCCTTTGGAGCGACCAATACGCCGGCCATATTCATGGACCTCATGAATCGCATTTTCATGCCTTACTTGGATCAATTTATGATCGTGTTCCTAGATGACATCCTGGTCTACAGCAAGAGTGAAGCAGAGCATGAGCAGCATCTCAGAGTTGTCCTCCAGACGCTTAGGGAGCATCAGTTGTACGCCAAGTTCAGCAAATGCGAGTTCTGGCTCGATCGCATTTCGTATTTGGGTCACATCATTACCCGAGGAGGAGTGGAAGTGGATCCCCAGAAGATTGTGGCTATCGAGTCATGGCCGGTACCCAGCTCAGTGGCAGAGGTTCGCAGCTTCCTTGGATTGGTCGGCTACTACCGGCGGTTCGTTTCAGATTTTACAAAGATTTCAGTGCCGATGACCCAGTTGACCTGCAAGGATGTGCCATTTGTTTGGACAGCAGAGTGTTAGGAATCATTTGAGAAGTTGAAGCGAGGTTTGATAACGGCTCCCATTCTCACCCTTCCAGATGGGACCGGAGGATTCACAGTTTATTGCGACGCTTCAGGCAGAGGATTGGGGTGTGTCTTGATGCAGCATGGGAAGGTAATATCTTATGCGTCACGCCAACTTCGTGATCATGAGAAGAATTATCCGACCCACGACTTGGAATTGGCGGCGGTAGTGTTTGCTTTGAAGTTGTGGAGACACTACTTGTACGGAGATAGAGTGGAGATCTTTACTGATCATAAGAGCCTGAAGTATATTTTCACCCAGAAGGACCTTAATATGCGGCAGAGAAGATGGCTCGAGCTATTGGTGGATTATGATATGGATTTGCAGTAACATCCCGGGAAGGCCAACGTTGTAGCAGATGCATTGAGCAGGAGAGCCGGAGTTTATTTCCTGATGGCGCAACCAGAATTATTGGCAGATCTTCAGAAGATGGGAATTGAAGTGGTTCTTCCTACCAGTGTGGCATTGATGGCCAGTCTACAGGTTCAGTCCAGCATAGTTGAGAGGATCTGGATGGCGCAGTCAGCAGATTCCAAGCTTCAGCGACTCAGAGCAGAGTGTGAAGCAGAAAGAAGGCCAGAGTTATGTATCCATGAAGACGGTACACTTCGGCACGGCACTCGTCTTTGTATACCTAGTGGAGATATCAGACAGGAAGTCATGGCAGAAGCCCACAGTTCACAGTATTCTATTCATCCGGGTGGTACGAAGATGTACCGTGATATTCGTCAGCATTTTTGGTGGAATGGAATGAAGAGTGAGATAGCCCGGTTTGTCTTTCGGTGTTTGGTTTGCCAACAGGTTAAAGATGAACATCAGAGGCCCGCTGGACTTCTTCAACCCTTACCGATCCCAGAATAGAAATGGGAACATATAACCATAGATTTCGTGACCGGATTGCCCAAATCTCCGACCGGCAGAGATGCTATTTGGGTAATTGTGGACAGGCTTACCAAGGTGGCACACTTTCTCCCATTCATAGTTGGACAGTCGACGGCGCAGCTAGCAGAGATGTACCTCAGGCAGATCGTCAGGCTTTACGGTGTGCCAGTCAGCATCACCTCAGACAGGGATTCAAGATTTACATCACACTTTTGGTGCAGCTTGCAGAAGAGTTTGGGGACTCGTCTTCAGTTCAGCTCAGCTTATCACCCACAGACGGATGGTCAATCAGAGCGCACAATCCAGACTCTTGAAGATATGTTGAGATCTTGCACCCTTGACTTCGGTGGTTCATAGGAGAATTATCTGCACCTGGTGGAATTCTCGTACAACAACAGTTATCAGGCCAGTATCCAGATGGCACCCTTCGAGGCTCTCTATGGCAGGAAGTGCAGATCCCCGCTAGCATGGGACGATATCGGAGAGAGGCAGATGCTCGGACCCGAGTTGATTTCCCAGACGGTTGAAGTGGTCAGGAAGGTCAGAGATCACCTCCGAGTTGTCCAGGACCGCCAGCGCCATTGGGCCGATGCTCATCGGCGTCCCTTAGAATTTACTGTCGGCGACCATGTATTCCTTAGGATCTCGCCTAACCGCGACGTCATTCGCTTCGGCGTGCGGGGAAAGCTTAGTCCTAGGTATATAGGGCCGTTCGATATTCTAGAACGAGTAGGAGATGTATCCTATCGTCTCGCTCTTCCGCCGTCGCTAAGTGAGGTGCATGATGTATTCCATGTGTCCCAATTACGACGGTATATTCCGGACCCGAGCCACGTCCTAGACCATTCGGAATTGGTTGTTGGTACCAACCTTTCGTATGAGGAGAGGCCCGTGTCTATTTTGGACCGAAAGGAAAAGATACTCAAGAACAAGACTATTAAATTAGTCTGTGTTGCTTGGGGTCATCACTCTCTGGGTGAGTCAACGTGGGAGCGTGAGAACGACATCCGATCGCGATATCCCTACCTGTTTGACTCGTGAGGTATAATGTCTTTCTTATGCCTTATATTTTCCCTTTCTTGCTTGCATTGTATGATTGTATGATTGGACTGCTTAGTGTAGCTTGCCTGTGCTTAGTTTAGCTTGTCGTGGCAATCTCTAGCTCCTTGATTAAATTCCGAGGACGAAATTCTTTTAAGGTGGGTAGAGTTGTCACCCTCATTTCCCGTATTTCCCGTATTTCGTATTTATACTCGTATCTGGATTTTGGCATGTATTTTATTTTTCTCAAGCTTGTGAAATTTCGGTATTTCTCGTATTTCGAGTTTTCTCATGGCTCGGTTTTATTTGGATTGGTTCGGTTTTATGTGAGTTGGATTACCTTAACCTATGCTACCCCTCAATCCACCACAACTCACCCTCTTTATAACCCCCACCTACCACTCTCTCTCCTCATAACTTCCACCATTAATTTCCTTCTTCTTCTTCTTCTCCTTCCTCCACAACTCTCCTAACCCTAGGCAAGTGCACCTTGCCACTTCATGAGAGTCCTATTTTCTTGGTTCATTTGCTAGATTAGGACATGGTGATCAACATTAGAACTTGGTGTTTTGTGATTTGAAGTCTCATTTGCTCTAGATCTAAGTTATTTCTATTTTCGGATTTTGTATGGTTTGATCTCTTTAAGTTGGATTTTTATGGGTTTTGGTGTTTCCAAGTGGAAGAGCATTCAATTCTACCCAAGTTGGAACTTTGGAAATCTGGATTTGGAGTTCGGATGGCCAAGTTATGATGCTTTGAAGCCTTGGGTTCATCCATGGTGTTCTTGCTGTTTGGAGAAGACAGTGAGCAGTGTGCAGAGCTGTTTAGCTTACACACACTGAGCTGCGCGCGCTCTTTAGCGTACGTACGCAGACTTGGGTACACTTCCTGTTGGAAGCGTGTCTCCTTGAGCGTGCGTGACTTTTCACCTACGCTGCTCTCTGTAGCGTGCATGACTTTTCACCTACGCTGCTCTCTCAGCGTGCGTGACTTTTCACCTACGCTGCTCTCTGTAGCGTGCGTGACTTTTCACCTATGCTGCTCTCTCAGCGTGCGTGACTTTTCACCTACGCTGCTCTCTCAGCGTGCGTGACTTTTCACCTACGCTGCTCTCTCAGCGTGCGTGACTTTTCACCTACGCTGCTCCCTTGAGCGTGCGTGACTTTTCACGAACGCTGCTCCCTTGAGCGTGCGTGACTTTTCATGTACACTGCTCCCTTGAGTGTGCCTTGGTACGCAGACTTGAGTGTGCCTTGGTACGCAGACTTGAGCGAGCCTTACGTACGTGCTTTTATGCGTACGCAGCTCCCCTGCGTGCGTGCTTTTGCACGTATGCTGCCCCTTGACCCTTGCTTAACCTATTGGCTTTTGGAGTTTTGGTTCTGTAGCCCTGTATTTTGATATTTTATTAGATATTTTATGCCCATTTTATATCCTTACGCCTTTTGTCATGAACTTGATTTCACTTAATATGTTTGGAATGACTATTGTACATGACCTGGTATGACAAAGAACTTGCATAACACGATAGTGGCCGTGGTGGTGCACCCCTGACAAGTACCCTGACATGATCTATCTTGATAACACGATAGTGGCCCGTGACGGCACACTCCTGACTTGACATGACCTGATAACTTAGCTTGACCTGTCTTGACACCGTGGGTGGTTCTTTCTTACTTGCTTGTTAAATCCACTTGTCCAGTCTCGCATCATGTCTAGGATGGGACTCCTGAGTACCACGGTCAGGAGTACCTACTAAAATGGATTAAGGCTAATACCTAGAATAACACAGTAGTCATGAAGAGATGACACAGCTACAGGCAATCCCGTTACCTGGGCGCTCCAGGGATTTGTAGTCTGCCGTCAAGTAGGGCGCATTTCCAGCACACTGTTAGGTGTTGCACCCTCTAAGTCACCTAAGGGTACATACGTCTCCTGGACGATGTACCCACCTGAATTTAACCCAAATCTTTCGTCCTGGGTAACCTGGATGGTCTGCAGGGCTTGTGGCTGTGGAACAATCTCACTGCATCTTGTTAGTAATTAGGCCTGTGATAACCCTAGTTAGTTAAAGTAGTAAGCCGTAGGATCTGCTTGGCCGTGATTGATTGAATGAGGTATAACCAGTCTAGTCATGTCTTGATCCCATGCAAGATTGCTTCCTGTCTTGATTACTTACATTACTTATCTTGCCGATAAATGGTGGGAAACCAAGCTCTGTTCAGATGAAGGGTTACAACCCCGGTCCTTGTTTGGTTTACGGGTTGTAACCTGGCTATCGGAATAGTTCCATAGTTATCTCGTCGTATATTATCCTGACATGTTTTCGTAATTTTAGTTTTAATATAATATTTTTTGTGCTGATTGCTGGCTTTTGTTCTTATTTCGTGGCCCCCTTGTGGCACTTGCTCTTTCTGGGGTTGACCCAGCTGGTTTTGTGTGGCCAGATTTCGGAGCAGCTCCCGAGGATCTACCAAGCTTCCAGCCCAATGGTGAACACTAGACGAAATCTGGGCCAAGAGTGGGTTTTCTATTTTGTTTCGCTCACTCTATTGTAAAAATTATTCTTTTGAGGCGTTTAGCCGACGAGCACCTGTTAGCTCGAAGCACTTTTACTTACTGTCTGCCTACGGGCTGTAAACATGATTGACAAATCCTAGGGTTGATCATGTATGACTAAACTCTTGCTAGTCCTAACATTTTGTAACGACTAGCTTCATGATCAGCTGAATATGTAATATTTGGGACGCCTTATTATTGTATATTTAATGATCATACATCTTGCGACTTTACTTACTTGTAGTGATTGAGACACTAGGCTTGTTCATGACCATAAGAGACTGTTGGCTTGTAGAAAACCCTCACATATCTAGACAGCCGTGACCGTATATCGAGGTGGTTTCCATTTCAATATACGTAGCTGGCTATGTCTGCCCTCGCTCTCCAGTATTCTGGTTCTGGGGCGTGACAGGAAGGCCGTGCGGGGTGCAGGTGCGGCAGGGGACGCGCGGGATCGCCGGTGGGCGACACGACAGCCGGCGTGGCTGCGAGCACGGTACAGGGCACGATGCAGAACAACATGGAAAGTGGTCTAAAATGGATGGGGGCGGCGAGACGAAGGCAACGGTGGTCGCGGATTTGGATTTGGTGGAGCAGGGAGAGAGTTATGGATTTTTTTTTGTGGTAGAGGAATGTGAAACTTTCTGTGAAAGGGTTTCTAATGTTTCTGAGAAATATTATGTGAGAGGAAGGGGGGTGAGGTGGAGGTATGCAGCTAAGAAAGGGGATCGTGGAGTTGGAATAGGGGAGTGGGTTACCGGGTAGTTTGAGTTAATTGGATTTGAGTTACCGGATTCGGGTAGGGTAAGATATGGGTTTTACAACCTTTTGAGAGTTAGAATCTCAATATAAATGCACTTGAGACCAAAATCACTCCAATTGCAATGGTCAATAAGCTCCAAATCATTGCTAGCTAGCTTCTAGAGGCTTCCTCTACACTAGGGGAGTGTATTGCAATTGATTAGACTCAATTTGGAGTTGATTTGGATAAATGGGGTGAATTTGGGGAAGAACTCAATTTAGGGTTTGGAATTGTAAGGAAAGAGGCAAGAATGCTAAGTGTGAACCTTTATAGGGGGGATCCCTCTATGGCCGGCCACAAGAGTTTTCTAGGGTTAGGGTTAGGTTCAAGTGGAATTAAAGGCCTTCTACAAGTATAATTCAAGCCCTTCTAGCAAAGGCCCAAGTAAATTAGGGCTTCCAAGCTAAATATCTACTTGGACATAATATCTAGATATTACTAACATTGTCATTTAGTTGGAAGCTACTAATCAAATATCTAGGCTCATGATCAATATCTACATTAGGGAAATTCTAGGTTAAGGCCTAACACTTAATTAGCACATTATTAATTAATCAAAATTCAAATTAATTCAAATTTCACAAATGACCAAAATACCCTTAGACTAAAAAGTGGTAATTAGCTAATCTAATCACATTAGTTAGGTCTCCATGGCCATGGTTAGTCTCTAGGCTAAGTAGTTCTAAGGTTTTACTAGCATAGGACACAATCACGATACATCACTTAAATATTATAAAATAATCTAAAATTTACCAATTAGTCATTATCATGATTTAAATCTATTATTCTATAACTAACATGGTCAAGTTTACAAAAGTTTAAAATTATCCTTATTTTAGAAAAGTGGTAGTTACACTTAGGGTTGGTCCTACAAAAACGCTAGTACCCCCCCCCCCCCCCCCAACTACCATAGAAAGTACATAAAGAGACCATAAGAGCATCCACAGTGGAGACACTCTAAACATATACTCCAAATTACTAGAAATTGTGTAAATTATTACTTTTTGCGTGTCTCCTTATTATTGGTACACAATGGTACACTCCAAACAAATACTCGAAATTAGCATCCTTCCTCTTTTTTCTCTTTATTTTCCTTTCTAGTTTGATAAGATTTATTCTCGCTCTTTTTTTTCTTTATTTTTCTTCCATGTTTGGTGGGAACGATTAATTTGATGGACCCATAAATTAATGTAGCGGGACTAGGACACGCTCCAAATATGGAGTATCTCTCAGCTTTCTAACTATTTTTAAGTATGGATAACTGTCCAATGTAGTCTTCAAGTGCTACAAAATTTAATTAAAGTCTAAATGTAGCACTTGAAATTTCTTCCACTATGGATGCTCTAAGAATTTCCAGAGACTATACCCACTTTCTATTTATTCTTTGTTCCTCATGAGCTATTGGATGCTACCCAACATCTTTCTTTGAGCATAATTAATCTTATACACAAGAAACCTTATGCCCGTTTGTATAATTATATATGTCATGTATTCATATGTAGAAATTCAATTCTATGTACGTATGTGGGTATGACCCTTGTTAGCAATGACCCGCATAAATCTTGTACTATCCGTATCTGTATCTTTCAAAAACATATAATACTAGCCTACTTTTGAAAGATTCGAATCAGTATGTGAATTTTAAGCATGTGAAGTTTTAAATGTGCTTCGTATAAATTAGTAAAAAAATTGGCAAAAAAAAGTGGTAGGAACATAGCAAATTTGACATGTTTAAGCATGTGAAGTATCTAACCTCAATATTTTCATTGGACAAATATTTGACCTATTTTTTTAACATATTTTACTTTTATTGGGGCGATTTATACTAGTACTTTTAGTTTTATCGTCCCGAATTTTTTTCGTTTGTCGAATTGCTAACAAGGACTATGACATAAAAACTCGTTGGAACCAGGAAAATTGTTTCTGGAATCGCGCCCGCTGGAATTCGAACTCCTGACCACTCGGACCGTGTATATATATAACTCCTGACCACTCAGACCGTGTATATATATATATATATATATATATATATATATATATATATATATATATATATATATATATATATATCATTTGGGTCGCATGCATATCGATCTCTTGGCCATTTGGGCCGCATGCATCTCTCTTAACCACTAGGCTAGAGGTCATTTGTCCGTGTGTTGCACTTTAATACCCTCAACTATTTCAGTTTTTCAACTTAATGTCCTAAACTTTTTTTTTCAACAACTCGAAACCCTCAACTATTTTAGTTTCTCAACTTAATACCTAAAACAAAAAAATCCCCAAACTACTCTCTCTCTCCCCATGCATCCCGCTCCCTCTTCGGCGATGCCCCCTGTCACGCCCCGCTCCTATAGGAGCGATCGTCCTCGCTAAGGCGTGATGCCGCACGGGCCTAGGTTGCGCCCGTGTAAGGCCAAGTCCAGAAACGGCCAATTTGGGCTAGGCCACAGAGTCGCACAGAGTGTCCCCATTTGCAGCGGAAAGTAAATGAACACAAATTGAAGCGAATTCAAACTCTTTATTGATATTCAAGAAGTTTACAAGCGGCGCTAGGCCGAGTTTACAAGTCGCTCAAGCTCTCTCTCTCTTAAACATAAAAGGCGTGCCAAGTGGCTTACAACATGGAATGATTCATGGCGATGTTCCGATACATTATGTCCTGTATAGGGTGCTTCAGCTTCTTGTAACGTTCCAAGGCCCCAGAGTTGGCTCCGCGCCTTAACACGTTCGATGGAAGCTCCGCACCCGCCGGCGTCTCTTGTATCCTGCAAGCAGACTGTGGGGTTATCAGTACATTGTTATGCACTGGTGGGGAGGCTAGCTCGCCCACAATGCTATCATTACCAAACACATTATATTTACTTTTGTGCACCGTCTATCATTCATTGTCTTTCTAATCTTGCCTTAGGATTATTTTCATGGTATATCTCATAGCCTATCTCGTGTTGTCGAATACAAGTGTCGCATGGAAATACATGCACGACTTATCCATACTTACCGTCCGGCCTTCCCTGTCCAAAGTAAACCAAGTTAGTCAACAATTCATAAGGAATAACTTAACGTGTCTCATGTAAACTTTGAATATCAAGAGCGTGTCCCTGCCTCGGGTCCTAGCGCGTCGTAGGCTCGTTCTCTAACTCATTTGCATGAAGCACTCTTTGTTATTTGGTGTGATACGTTTCAAACCGTTCAGTAGGCGCTTGTTCATTTAACTTAGACTACTTTGATTTCAATACAAGGACTTGCACGTGGATAGCCACCAGCAAAGTCCACTTAATCTATATGCACCGGTCGCTGGCTTTACAAGCCATTTTGGACATTTCTCCTTGGTATTTCTCAACTTAGCGTAGGGTGATGGCTGGTACACCCCGTTAAGTCTCTTGAAATACCCTGCACTTACGTCTCCCGGTGCCCAAGCCCGCACCCAGGCAGCCCGTAAGCCCCGACTTTTGATTCCGCCTAGGCCGGCCACGGTATACTCCACACAACGCCCGTGCCGCAGAATCATTGCACGGCCACGGTATTCCCCCCATCGTCCGTGCCGTTTGTCCACGACCATTTTGTATTATCTTGACATTTTAAACTTAGCGGCTATTTTCGAGCCGTAGGCTAACCCTTAGCCATAATGCGTTATCGACCAGGTTGGCGTCCGTGCAGCGCGGGTAGCGAGCCCCGTTGCACGTGTCCGTCACACCTGTCGCTAACCATTCTTTCCTTTCTTATCTTTCATGTATTCTTTCTTTTCTTTCTTTCTTTCACTCGTTCGTTCGTTCGTCGATTCATTCACGTATTCATTCATTCATTCATTTATTCGTTGATTCATTCATTCACGCATTACGCAACTCCCAGTGCGGGAGTCGCCTTGGCGACCCATCGGTCCCATAGTCTTTCAATGTTGCTATACTCTACTCGAAACGACTATGTGATAGTCTTTCCGTTTCATTGTTGTAAACCATTCATTGTTTCATTGTTTGAACGCATAAGGGACTTGAACGTAAGCTTGTGCCTTAGCACGAGCGTGGAGCGCAGTGCGAGAGTTCACATTTTCCAAGTTCCTTTCCATATTCTATACAATCATACAAGATGGGATTATTCCCTTAGCTAGGTGCGTTGAGTCATTTATTAGCATACACGGTGTTATCGCCTAGCAATTCTAGCTATAGTGTCCGTATTGTTATGTGTCTAGGCTAAGCAAAGACGGATTCATCGGAGCCACCCACCTTAGCGATGTTCGCATCGGCCGAGCGATACTCCGAGCGCACCTTTGAAAGTCTAAGTCTGGATTCCTCTTGACGGGCCAAAGTAAGCCTTGCATCGATTCTTCATCAGGTCGATGCCAATTCTTCGGGTCGACGGCTCGTTTGAGTCGTTGTACTTGCCGTTTGAATCGGCGTTCCGGTAGAGCGGAGCGGGTCATTACACCCCCTCCTCTCTCCCCATGTGTAAGCCCCTGAATTTAGGGCTTATTTTTTAAATTTTATAATTCAATTATTGTAATAGATATTATTATTTGATTATTATTTGATTAAATGCTCTTTACCGTGACTTGGATTTCTAGAGCATCAGGGATGCCAGTCTCTGGAAACTTTCTTCTTGAAGTTTGTAGTAGACGAGATTATCTTCATGTTGATATATCGTGTCCCACACGAACTTGTTCTATTGTACTCTTTTTGCTTCGCGCAAGTTCGGATCAAATTAGACCATTTAATTATTAATTGATTTTCCACTCTTTTCCTTGATCCTCATAAGCACGTTACCATGACTTTTAATTTAGGAGCACCAGACTAGTCATTTTCTCGAAACCAACTTGTCCTGCATGATCTACTCGAGACACTCTTCGCCCATGACCTTCGTGTCCCACTCAGACACACCATCTTGTGCTTCATTTTCCTCGCACAACTTTTGGGTCAATTTAGGCCAATTAATTATCCACCGTAAATTGTGACCTGACTTCCAATTTAATTTCGGGATCCGACATCGACCCAACCTAGTCGACCCCAAATATGGACATGGCCCACATGAAGCCTACAACCCGTCTGACACTTGTGTCCCATTTATTTGAGTCCCCACATGCTACTTATTTATCCATGATTATGAATACCTAAAAATAATTTTTTTATTTCACCTAGTTTATTTTGGCCCAATCCGGCTCCACTGAACCCAACCCCAGCTCCATGTTACCCTCTATCATGACTGCCCATACAACCACTGATATTTTTCCTCTACTCTAAAATATCTCTCTAAATATCTCTCTTTATATATATATATATATATATATATATATATATATATATATATATATATATATATATATATAAACTTTCTCTCTCTCTCACTCACTTTATCCATCACCACCCCCCCTCCTGTACGAGCAGCACCCCCCCATCTCTATCTCACTTTCTCTCTCTCCCTCTTTATATGTTATACACACACACAACATACAATTCTCTCTCTCTCTTAATTAATTCCTTTCTCCCTCTCTCTCTCCAAATACCAACAACAACAACATCACCTACACCCCATCACCAGCTCACTCTCCCCATGGTCGAAGCTTTTTCCTCTCCATGGCCGATCCCCTTTCGAGCACAGCCACCTCTCCATGGCCGATCCATCTCCCCCTTCTTCTTCATTCATCATCAACATCAACACCACAACCACTCCATCACTACACCATCACTATGCACCACCTCTGCCGTCGGGCTTGCACCGTCGCCGGGCAGCCATGGCCCCGCCTGGCCCGCCGTCGCACCGCCGTACCGTACAACAACAGCAGCAGCAGCTGCGACAGCACGCAGTACAGCAGCAGCAGCTGCAGTACGTGCGCGCACGGCCACCGCCGCCGCCGTACGCCGCCGTGGCCGGCCACCGTGCGGCCCCGAGGCCCCCTCGGCCGGGCGCACCTCCGGCGAGCATTCCCAGGCCGTGCACCCTCCTCCCCGACATGTGTCCGAGCCGATTCGTGCATTTTGAACGAAATCCCGGCGTGACGCGCGCGGGATCGAAGTTAAAATCTCGTTTCGGGACTGCAACTTCATGCACATTTTTCGAGAGATCCGACCGTTGGATCGGCGAACTCTTTGCTCTGTCGCAATCTCGGTATATCTCTCTTCACCTCTGTCAAGTTTGAACCGTTAATTTTATCGTTTGATACCTCAAATCTGGCCGCCAAGTTGACGTTTTAATTTGTACTATTTTTTGGACAGTTTTGTGACGCCAACTTCGTGGGTTCGTATATTCGCCATAGCAACTTCGTTTGGTGTGCCATCGGTTCCGGTGCACAGCTGGTATAACCCTCTTCCTGCCTCCTTTAGATTTCATTTCAGTTTGAGCTTGTTAGGTTGGTTGAATTCGACGCCAAAGTTGGCCGTCCGAATTTGTGATTTCCAAGTTGTTAAATTCTATTTTTGAACCCGGGACTCCGGATTCAATTTTTGACACTACCAGTAGACTCGTGGCGTCGTTCTGGCACGTTTTCATATATAATTTGCTTATTTTAGAGGACGTGAGCCCTGGCACGCATAAAGGTGCAACGTGGGTCCTACGGTCCGGGTTAACGGTACTTTTTGACGCCGGCTCATCGGAATCCAATTTCGGATATACCACTGAGTTCGTATCGTCATTCTGGACTCGTTGACATATAATTTGTTAGGTTTTAGTGGACATTGGTTCCGACACGTATTCCGATACAAGTCGGATACCAATATCCGGGTCAACGGGTCATTTTGAGATCGGCTCATCGGAATCCAATTCTGGACATACCGTTGAGTTCGTATCGTCATTCTGGACTCGTTGACATATAATTTGCTGAGTTTTGAGGACATTGGCTCCGACATGCTTTTCCGTGCAAATCGAAATTTCAATGTCCTGGCCAACGGACAAATTTGAGATCGGGTCAACGGAATCCAATTCTGGATACACCGTCGAGTTCGTGTCGTCATTCTGGATTCGTGAACACATATTTTGCTAGGTTTTGAGCACTTTGTCCTTGCACATTTTTCGATGCAAAGCGGGTCCGACACGGACACCACCTTGGCCCGAAATTACCCTTTTTGCCCATGTGTCCAAATTGGACTTATGGACAGGCGATTCTAGCTAATTTGACCATTCTGGACACGTTGGTGATGTTAGTTTCATCATCCGACGACATCTGTAGATTTCTTCCCTTTTGTGTCACCCTATTATTATAATATCTTCTCCTTTTGGGTTGTTTTAGAGACCCGTCGATTTCAGTAATTTCTAAATCACTGAAATTCATAAGTTGACCTTGTAGATGTTTATAGAGACTAGCTTGACCTTTATTGACCATGGTTGACTACTTTGACTAAACGTCGAAGTAGAGTCAACATTTGACCTAGGTTTGATCAGATTTGACCAACGTTGACTTTTTGACCAAAGTCAACTGTAGGTCAACCATTGACCTATTTAACCTAGATTAGACTTAGAGTTGACCGGAGTTGACCAATTGACCAAAGTCAAATGTACGCCAACCTTGACCCAGTTTGTCTTAGTTTGACTTAGTTTGACCTAGATGTTTAGTATGTCTTTTGACCCTGATCAGCTCTTGTATTATTTCATCTTTAGGTCTGTGGTTTTACTCTGAACCCTGATTCATATTGACAACAGGACCCCAGGCGAGTACATTCTCTGATAACTTTTCCCAGTTTATGATAACTGTTATGATTCATGTACTTAGTGTAGATATACTTATTCCTGTAACATGGTTCTCACGGACTGGTATTCCTGGATCTCGACAAGAGGTGTTACTCCTTGTTAGCTTGGGATGTATTATGCAAGCTCCTTTGTAGCTCTTGTACAATATATGGTCACCGATTCTAGAGCATATTAGCTCCCTTCTCATAGAATCCCGTGCAGTGACGTGTCCTGTTTGGATCCATTCTACCAGTTGGGGGTGGGGGAGTAGTAGCGTATGCCTGTGATCAAATCCATCTTGCATTCTTGAACAGTGTTAGTCATATACCGCACTTATGACTAGCCAGGCCAGTTCTTACAGGTACCCAAGCCGATCACAAGTTGAAACTACTACTCACACACATTGGATAGATGGCTTACCATGATTTGTGTACATACCATGCTCAGTTCTACTTTCCTGTTCTAGCTCTAGCTCTACAGCTTACCATACCATGATACATACATGTACACTCCATGATTTTATTGTATATGCTCTATTTACAGTCTTGTAGCTTTTATCCTATCCTGTGAACTGTTGTGAGATATATATGTACTCGTTCCCATCCTGACTGGATATGTTGATAAATTTTAGGAGATAGTTGTGCCACATTTGTTGGACTGCAGGATAATTTTAGCTGAGGTGGTTCTCACTGTTCCTCTATGTGAGTTGCCTGGTAGTTATCCTTAGTTAGTCTTGTTGTTCCTTCTTTATTTTTCTGTCATATGATCATTGTAGATTTTAGTTGTTCTAGTGATATTGTTATTATTTCTTGTCTTATCTTCCTTAGTTTTTGTGATGTGACATGAGTACATTTCTAGTTATGGATCTTTAGATGTTGTAGTCAGTATAGTATACTTGACAGCGCTCTACCGCCGATACTGCGGCGTAGGCTGGGTGTCACGCCCCAGTACCGAAATACGGAGACGGACTAGGCCAGCTACTCCATATGAGGTACGTAACGTCATACGGCGATCGTGGCTGTCGAAAGACTAGGGGGTACATGCTATAATCAAGTCTTCTATGGTCCCACAGAGTTCTATGTCTCAATCAATCAAATCACATCAGCAAATAAATGAACATTAAAGATAAAGCAGTAAGGCGTCCCTGACGCTTCATCAAAATGGTCATGAGAGACTAGCTTTATAATTTAGCTATCTCAGAGAGTCAGGAGTACAAAATTATACATAGCTGCAGTCTATTTAATTACAATTATGTACTGACAGAAAATATCAAGTAATCTGGCTAACAGATGCCGGTGGCTAAACGTCGCAAAAGTATAAGCAGGAGTGGTGGAGAAGAAACCCACTCGAGTCCCCGAACTGCCATGCTCCTAGTATGCACCATGGATGTCAGGGAGAAAGATCGTGTCCTCTGGCTCTGCTACAGGATCTGGCCAAACAAAACCAGCGGGGTCAGCCCCGAATAGCATGTACCGCCAAAGGGGCACAAGAGTTAAGATTAAAAATCCAGTTAAATAGAATGATTGATAATAGTAATACTTATGCTACTATTATAGGGTAGCGCAACATCCTCGAACCCATATGGCACCCTTACAACCAAACAAGGACAAAAGGTGCCGCATGGAGTCGGGACGTGTCGTACTCTATAACTTTCACATAAGTTAAAAGGTATAAACAATAAAATCTCCTGATCGTGACTTCGGTCGACAGCCTATCGTAGCACAATAACCAACCCAACAATCAAACAAGAACATGGGTTGGATCATGCACCATGATAGACCATGTTCCTCAGTCATTCACAGAAGTAGCACTTCATAACCAGAATAAGTCTTCCGTTCATAACTTCGGTCCACAGCCTGTCATAGTACGATAACCAACCCAACAATCAAACAAGAACATGGGTTGGATCACGTACCATGACAGTCCGCTTCCCTCAGTTATTCACGGAAGGTAATAGGGTACAAGCAAGTCGTTTTCACGGCCAATCAAGTCTACGAGTTTCTAGTGGGACGAGGTTATCCTCGCATCATGTTATGTAGAAATCCTCAGATCGTATCCTTCCAGCAAGGCTAGCCAACCCAGGGGTTCGCGTAGACAGGTATGATTGAGCACAGGTCCCTCGTAAGGCCACCTTGCTAAAACATATAATATGTAGCAGGAATTAATCGGATACAGTCATCTACTCGTTGCAGATGACACAGTATCCGTGGAGACCAGTCGGCGCGTCAAGACAGTATCTCAAGGCGGCTGGTGTAACATGATCTCGGGATTTTGTCCTCCCCATGCATCTAGTATATTTAGTTGCCTAGTTTAACCCTAGGTGAAATCTGGACTCACATGCTGTGGCCTGCATGATTATCCTCCTAAAATCGTACCTTAGTACGAGTACCCCAAAGAGGATTCATGTCAATCAGTATGTCAACATGTTCTACCCTCCTTAGTGTAATGCATCATTGCAAATACGCCACGTGGAGTTACGAGTCTTTTGTCGAGCATGAACAAGAACTGGGACATTCAGGTACATGTATCAAGGAGGAACACTTTGTTCCCGGGGTCACATTAGTGCTCATATCATGCTCGAGACAAAAGGCGTAAGGATATAAAATGAGCACATAATATATATATAATAATAATAATAATAATAATAATAAGGTAACAATATAGGGCACGAAAGTCCATGCGGCCCAAGGGGAGTGAGTCCATGCGGCTGGGTCAATACTGGTTCATGCGGCTGGGACTACACGCTCATGCGGCTCAGAGAGCCCCAAGGCGCATGCGGCTGGAAGGGCAGATTCATGCGGACGAAGGGGTGTCAGCGTATGCGGCTGGATGATGGATGGGCCTTATGCGGCTCAAAACCAGTAGCGCATATGCGGCTGAGTGCAGAAGAACTTATGCGGCTGAAAGCTAGCCGCATGAAGTCCATGCGACTCAAGATAACAGGGGGCTCATGCGGCTGAGTCTGAACAAGGCTATGCAGCTCAATTACTTGTCGCATGAAGATTCATGCGGTCAAGTACTCAAGCAAGTCTTATGCGGCTAGGAAGGACTTTCCATGCGGCTGAGCTCGAACGAGTCTCATGCGGCTGGAAAGGCCATGCGGCCAGAGACTTGCCGCATGAAGATTCATGCGGTCAAGTACTGCTCTTCTTCTCCTCTTGTCCGAGAAGAGGAGCCAAGCAACCATGGCTTCCAAACTACACAAAAACTTCATCCGGAGCCCAAATCGGAACTTCCTTAGGTCAAAATGGGGTAGAACGAGATCCTCTACAACATGGAACCATCAAAACTTGAAAATAATGAAGTTTGCTAGATCAAAACCAAGAAGATCCGAAAATGGTTAAAATCTAGATCTACAAAGATTAAAGCTTCAAAATGGAAAACTTCAAGTTCTAAACTAGTATAGAATAAGGAGAAGAACATATTTTGACAAATAATTTTGTAAGAAAACATCAACAACATTTATGGATCCATCTCTTGAGCAAGTTGGTACTTGCCTTGGTTGGTGGAGGAAAGTAAATGAGAGAAAATAAATGAGAGGAGAGAGAATGAGTTGTGTTATTATATAGAATCTTGAACCCATGGGTTCATGATGAACCAAGGTGAACCAAGAATAGGTTACCCAAATGAGCCAAAACTGTAGGCCCAAATACAGAAAATAAATTAGGAAATAATATTTTATCGAATATTTTTTGGGAAATACATGAAGAAATACAGCATATAAATATCGTATAAATACAAAGTAAATACAATTTATCGGTTTACGTATTAAAATGCGTATTCCAGGATCGGGGAGTGACACTGGGCGTGGCCCACGTATTCGTATCCGTATATCCGGGTGCGGGTCGTGACACCATGCATCCCGCTTCCTCTTCGGCGATGCCCCCTCCCAGAGAAGAGCTCGTCGGCAGGGAGCATGGCGTCGACGGGATCGTGGAGCCGGAACTCGAAGTCGATGAAGTCCGGATCCGAGACCGGATCCAATAGAATGGGAGGAGAAGACTTGTTGGCTGGTTTCGGGTTCGAGTCGAATTCGCGGCTGAAGGAGGCGCGGGGGCTGAGCCAGCCGAAGGCGTGGTCGACGGTGGGGTTGTTGACGCAGGCGGAGGCCATCATGGGAGGAGGAGCATACGAGGGCGTCGAGCAGCGAAAAACTTTCCGATGTGGGACTATATATTAGGGTGCTGATGGAGGAAAATGGGGGATGGGGGGAGTGAAGTGTTTTATAGAGTGATTGGTTTCATCTAGGTGGAGAATGTGGGCATGACACGTCGATGGATTGTGGCTGGAGCGGAGAGGGGCAGGTGGCCGGAGGGGGGGGGGGGGGGGGGGGGGGGGGGGAGAGGAGTGTAGATTTAGGGATAGTTTTAAATTTTCAACAGGGATTTTATTATCCAAAAAAATTCAGGTATCAAGTTAGAAAAAAAAGGTTCAGATGTCAAGTTGAAAAACAGAAATAGTTGAGGGTACCAAAGTACAATTAAACCTTTTAGATATATTCATCTTAACAGATACTTATATTCTTACTTTTTGAGTAGCATAAGCAACGTCCAATGTCCATTTTTTTGGAGTATTTTGTACGGGTCAAACATGTTAAGTTCATCAAAATCAAAGTGAATATTGACAACAAAATTATGTTCGATAATACTATCCTATTGTTATTTAATGAGTTAAGTAATCTAGTTCAAAGGAATGGATCACGTTTTTTATATAGTTCAATAAGTTGAATAACAAGAAGAAAACTATGGTTCAATCAAAGTAATATTTTGTTATTATATAATTAATATGTGTCCCCACATCACACCTGGCCGGCCAGCATGATCAACCTAACCTTTTTCAGCTAGATGTGTCAAATTAAAGAATAATCAGATCACTCTCAAGCTTAAGAAGGAACACATAATAATAACTAATACTAATATTGCAACAAAAGGACAATTTTGATAAGCCCCCTCACTTGTAATTGTTACTTTGTGGTAACCTTCTCGATCGTATTCCAACTCTTTATATGTTCCTTCCTTTGGTTCACAGAATCATAAAGTTGCAAGAAAAAAAGTCATTACTTAATTTCTATATTTTGGTGCGAGGAAAAAAAAAATTTTAATGGAAAAAAATTTAGAGAAAAAATGAATCCATCCCTCCAAACAATGAATCATTTTTCTACATTCAAGTATTCACTTTCCTTTCTGATTTTTTTGACATTTTCAGAAAAAAAAAATTAATAAAAATTATAATTTCCCAAATGAAAGAAAAAAATCAATGAATTGATTTCATTTTCATTCCTTTTCGCAAGCCAAACGAGGCCTAAGTTAGCGATTTAAAAAGTCCCAATAAATTTTTAAAAAAAAAAAAAAAACAACAACAACAACAAACAAACTATGGTCCTAACGATAAATACTGATACTTGACTAGCTAGCGGGCATTATGATGGGTTTGAAATTGCCTAATGGAGGATGTTTTTTTTATTATATTTGAAAAACGGTTTAAAGTTATTTGGTAAAAAATATTTATTAAAAATATTATAAAAGTCAAATTAATTTGAAAATAATTTTTTATAGTAATTTTTTTTTATCTACTGTCAAAAGTTGTTCCTACTGTCATTTTTTAAAAAAAAAATTAAAATTTCAAACAAAAGTTTAGGGTATGTTTGGTTACTCTTTTTTTTTTGAAAATGACTTCATTAAATAGTTCATAAAGATACAGAAGCCATGTCTTGGAGAACATGAGCTGAAATACAACTTGGAATCTCTTCATATGAGGAAATGAATTTTGATTGATTATGAAGTAGAGCATTGGAGGCTAGGTTATGTGCACATTGGTTAGCACTTCTGTGGACATAAGAGAAGGACATATTGAGTGCAGATTTTGAAGCTCTCTTAGCATCTTCGATAGTGTGTCGGGCTCGCCATAGAGGAATTGTATCAGTAGTGTTGATTGAGTCGATCAATGGTTTGCAGTCGCCTTCAATGGTGATATGACTTAGATGTTCAATATTGCACATGTCCATGGCTAGGCGGATACCCATAGCTTCTGCTTCTATAGGAGTGCCTCCATCTTCATTCTTTGAGAGAGCTTTCTTGAAGTATCCATTCGCATCTCGGAGAATGGTTGCTGCAGCCATGTTGCCATCTAAGTATGCCCCATCGTAGTTGATTTTCCATCTATTAGCTTGAGGTGGAGTCCAATGAGTCATTTGTTGATTCTTGAGAAGAGAGGTGTCAGCATTGGTAATGCCATTATTGTAAGCTTTATATTTTTCCTTTAAGCTGGTGGCTTCTTCTGTAATGTCCTGCTCCGCACGGTGCATTACGATGAGTCGTTGACTCGAAGAGTTGCGTTGACCCGATGAGGTATCGATGCGAATCGATGCAATAGTTACGTTGGCCAAAGGTAAGCTTTGAGTCGATTGGAATCTATGGATCGAATCGATGCAAAGGATAAGTCCGTTGAGCAAGTGCTGATTTTAGTGATCTGGTGTGCAGGCTATGCTTTTACGCTGGACGATAAGAGGTCGGCATTTTGCCTTATGCAATGAAGTGTCCGCGAAACCAAATCTGGTCTTGCAACGAATTGTGGCATGGGCACGATAGGCTAAATCAACCGAGTAGTTCAAAGGAATGACTAAGTCCGGGAGTTAGCTATGCAACCGAGTTATGGAATCGAGCCGCTTCAATCGGCAAAACGACAAGGCGTATCGGCTTAAGGTGGGCGGGTTCTTGACTCTCTCTCCCTATTCCTTCACGTCTAATAAAATATGTTATGGTATGCGTAAGATGTTATCGAGTTAGCGAGCGTGGTTCGGCGACGAAAGGTCCAAGTATGTGTCGAACACTAAGATAGAACAATTGAAGCGACGTGCATCAAGTGTACGGGTCGCGGGTAGGGCAATGATGGTAGAACATTGAAAGACGATATTGAGATGTGCATCATGTGCACGGCTCCGAGAACATTGAACACTAGGCGTAGAACATTGATTACGGCGCTGAGCGTGCCCTTGGGCACTTATGCTACGAAAAGACTAAGTAACTATGGAACTAGGCTATGAGAATGACTTACGAATGGTACGCGTTGAATATGAGTATGAGATGACTAAGCCGTTGGGCGTCGTGCATCAATATGGATGTGTTAGGGCATAACGCCGACAGAGCTCCCCATATGGATGGTGGATTACGTTTATGAGACGCGAATATGCTTATGGTGCGAGACTATGTTTATGGAGCACGAGATGGATTGGAATGTATGACTTGTATGCTATGGCACGTATTGCATGGTCAATGGACTCAGATAGCCAGTGTACGGGTGCGGCTTCCTTCGGACGGTTACGATCGGGGCACCGGGACCGTTCGGCCTAGGAGGGAATTATGTGTGGTATTTATGGTGCACAACATTCGGATGGATTGCGACCGTCCAGTGCTGTGATAAGCTATGATATCCGTAAGTTTGGGATCCTTCGAATATTGGGCTAGCAACCCGTATCGAAGTGATTGTAAACTTACACATAAGAGATGCCAAGTCCATTATGGTGCGAAACACCGTGACCTTCATATAGTTAGGACCGGTGGGCTGAGATGAGAGTTGAGTGCAGGTGCCGGTCCTGCGACCCTTATGCATGGTTTAAGTTTATGGTTGGTTGTTGCATAAATGATATGATTCTATGTTGAGTTCTAACCCGTGCAGGCTAGGCTATATGGGACGGAGATGTGCACGATCACTATGATTATGTTCAGATTATGCCTAACTGTATCTGCTGCAGGAACATGGTAGTAGACACATTATGATAAAGTTGCTATGCATAAACATTGCCATGAAACTGATCCTAAGGTTAAATAGAAAGATCATAAATTAAGATGCATGTTTCACTAAAGATATTTAGTGTTTGGTTTGGGTGCGAGCGGGTATTGATCAGTGCGAAGCGAGGACGAAAGCACTAATCCCCCACTAGTTTATATGCAGGCTCAGGTTATGATCTGCTCGGGGCGGGGCTTGGCTTGGACGTATCGAGGCAAGGAGTCCTTGGCATTCAAGAGGAGCTACCGCATAGGCGTTCGGACTTACGACATGGAGATGTTCGGCCGAAGACTACTTGGTGGCTATACAGAGGCATAATGTATGGAACAATGAAATCCTTTGTGAGCTAGAGAGATCATGAGCGTTGTAGCCAATTGGCATATATGTTGGGCTATTCAGAGCCTTGTAACCTTCAGTTCATTATGAATAAAAGAGATTCTTATTGTATTCTTTATTTCCTTCCGCTGCTTATGTTATCAATTGAGATAAATACTATGTGAACCTGTTATCTTGCCTTGCACGAGCGCAACTCCAGGCTCGTGCGGCATCACGTCCCAGCGAGGACGATGATTCGGGTAAAATCTAGCAAGGACGAGCGATTTCCCGGATCGGGGCGTGATAAGTTGGTATCAAAGCTGTTCCATCCTCTGGACCATGAACGAATCTCTTTGACCCTCAGTTGCTTCGTTATCGAATTCAGTTGACTCTAAGTTGGTTCCGCAACCGCATGGCTCATGGATCTGCTCGACGCTACACTGGATGTTCTATACAATAAGTCTATATTAAGTTGCGTACGTCTGCCACAAGTATGTCATGACTATCACGCTATCTCTGGGTGCCATCGGAGAGTTTTGGTTGCACGAAGTGCAACGAGTTATAGAATGCTGGTCGCACAAAGTGTAACGAATATGGTGATGTTGGTTGCATGAAGTGCAACGATATGTGTGGTCGGTCGCACGAAGTACGAGGAGTTATGTGTTATCGGTCGCACGGGGTGCGAGAAGATATGTGTTGTTGGTTGCACGAAGTACAACGGGTCAATATGTGAGGCGATGCGTATTACGTAGCTATGCGAATGGTTATGTGTTGTCGGTTGCACAGAGTGCAGCAAGTCGTGAATCGTTCGTTGCATCAGTGCAACGAGTCGGCATGGTAGGATACGTGGTATGGCTATGCGGATGGATAGCGATATATTGCACGAGATGGGAGTAAAGACCTTATGTATCGAGAATGAGTTGTTGCACGAGTGAGATTGGAAGATCGCGAATGCGATAGTGCGAGTCGAGTTGGTCGCTAAGTTGAGTTGAGTAGGCGAACTTGTAAGTTGGCCGCATTGAATCGAGTTTCGAAGTAGGCGAACATGTATGTTGGCCGAATGTCGCGTTGAGCTTTGAATAAGCGAATGTTGCGTGTGTGATCGATCTGATCGCTAAGGCACGGTGAGACTTGAACGAATGTCGAACTTGAACGAACGATAGGGCATGTTGGTCTAGCTGTTGTGCCAACTCGAGTAAGCAAACACTAGAGCTGGGATCGAAAAGATCGCCATACGGGATAGTTGATTGAGAAATAGATGTCGGACCTATGCGGAATGCGATGTCGAGTAATGACTTGATTTCGAGTGGTATATGCAATACCAAGTATGCGATCAGTGTAGCGAAGTATTGTATTAGTGACGATAGGCTCAATTTCTGAGTGGTATATGGAATACCACTTAGCGATACCTATGTTAAGTCGTTTGGTGACTTGCGATGGATTTTGTCGAGACGATTATGTTGTTACGATAGGTTTGTCCGCAACGGACGAAGTAGTACCGAGACTCGAGTGGGAATGACTTGATAGAAGTCGATGCAAGTATGCTTAGATGAAATAACTGAACGATTATGTGCAAAGTCGTACCTATAGAGGATACGTCGGACGAGAGTTCGTTAAGTATAAGTCGAACGATAAGCTGAGCATAGCGAAGGAATGTTACGTTGAAGAAATAGTCGACCCGGTCAAACTTATGTGAGTTAGTATGAAGACTCCTTCGGAACGAGTTGAGTAGGTGCGAAAAAATCGTACGAACGAATTTAGGTTAGCACGATGAGTCGGTAGCACGATTGGAAGTGCGAGTTAGGGATGTGAGAACGGATATGTGAATTGGAAATTGTGTTGCAATTTTGGTAGTGAGTTATAACGGAATGAATCTTGATGCGTGCCAGACTTGATTCATATTCGAGTTCGGATGATAACAGTGATTGCAACGAATTGGAGATTATGAGAAAGAAAGATGTTCAAGTTATGCATATCGACGATGGTATTGAGGCGTATCAAAGATGATATACAATAACTCGGGGATACTCTGATCGAATGAACAAAAATTATGTTGAGCATTGTTGTTGGATGAATAAGATGCAAGTTAAGTTGATGTCGATTTGGATGACAATGATAGGAATGCTTCAGAGAATTTGGGAACGGATGGATATTACTTGGATGAAAACGAGAGTGTCAAGATTGATTCGTGGATAACCACTATGTTGATATTCTTGTCTTATGCGAGTGCAACTCCAGCACCGCACATGCGTCATGCCAAATTAGGGCAATCATTCCGCTGTGAGCATTGGTATAGTGATTCATACAGCGGGGATGATCAAACTACCTGGCATGACAAATTGGATTGACTCGTGGTTTGATGCGAACGTTGTTCGAGGATGGTTTAATGAGTATGGAATGTGTCAAACTATGATCACGAGTAGGTAAACTCGGATTTGAGACGAGTAGATGGTATATGATTAGCAGAGATAGTCGACGGTAACGCATGAGTGATTCGAGTAGTAACGGCGTGCAATGTGCATATGTGATTCGAGTAGTTATCGGCGCATCAGTTGCGCGGGGGTAGACAAATTATGGATTGGTATGTCGGATTGGGTAAAGTCCTATAGGAATTATCGGGAATTGATTTGGCTCGCGATAGGATATAGCATGGTTCGTTGTAACTGTCCCTCGTTGATGATCGTCAATTATCGACGTAGTTTCAGGGCAGATGACCCTAGAAGACTTGACCGCCAAATCAAGCAAATGTAAGAAGTCCCATAGGACGACCCTAAGGAAGCCGCATAAGAAATTTCGTCGAGAATCAAGGATTCTGCAATGCGCGAGAGCGACGAATAACAGAATGACCCTAAGAGTTGTGTCGTAGGTCGGTTTGAGTAACGGTTAGGCTATGTATGTTGAGCATGCTATCTATGTTACGAAACGAACTAGTCAGGATTGATTCAAGAATTAAGTAAAGGATTCGTACTCGGTCGAGAATCGGGGATGAGCGTATCGTAAGAGACCTTGGGTCGGAAAGATTGTTGCCTTTGAGCATCGTAGACTCAAGTTGACCTCTTGTGTCGGGAGAGATTAAGCATGATGTTTGGATAAGTTACCTAGCGGGGGTAGACCCAGATGCGATGCGTAGGCAGTTCGAGAACGTAGGTCGTGTTAGGATAGTTATGTGCGAGACTTAGTACGGATGGTAGGCAAGAAAATGGAGACATGTGGACTTAGTCCATGTCATTAAGGCCAAGTGTTATGAATGATTGGATGAAAGACTTGAGTTATGTGAGAGATAGGCAAACTGTTGGACAAATAGGCATTGCAGAGAATTGTTGTGATCGGATGTGCAATGACTTGATGCAATACGAGTGTTAGGTGACCGTCGAGAAACTTATGAGATCGAAGTTATGGTTTGGATCAAGTTATATGCGAAGATGTTTGCGAGCAGGACTCTAGGAATATGTGCTAAGATCTGACAAAGTTGAATACGGAATGATTGTTGTTTGAGGATTTAAATTGAGTATGTTAGCCTTGTCCCGATTTCCTACAACTGAGCTTGGTTGAAATGCATATATTGGTGGGACGCCTAAAATATGTGTATGATCCAAACTAAGTTGTATGATTCCAACGGTAGTAGCACGAGATCGTGAAATGATCTGGCGAGGCACTTGGATTAAGTGTTGGTTTCGGTTCAAGGACGAACCTGATTTTGAGTGGTATATTATGTAATGCCCTGCTCTGCACGGTGTATTACGATGAGTCGTTGACTCGAAGAGTTGCGTTGACCCGATGAGGTATCGATGCGAATCGATGCAAGAGTTACGTTGGCCAAAGGTAAGCTTTGAGTCGATTGGAATCTATGGATCGAATCGATGCAAAGGATAAGTCCCGTGGAGCAAGTGCTGATTTTAGTTGATCTGGTGTGCAGGCTATACTTTTACTCTTGACGATAAGAGGTCGGCATTTTGCCTTATGCAATGAAGTGTCCGCAAAACCAAATCGTGGCCTTGTAACGAATTGTGGCATGGGCACGATAGGCTAAATCAACCGAGTAGTTCAAAGGAATGGCTAAGTCCGGGAGTTAGCTATGCAACCGAGTTATGGAATCGAGCCGCTTCAATCGGCAAAATGACAAGGCGTATCGGCTTAAGGTGGGCGGGTTCTTGACTCTCTCTCCCTATTCCTTCACGTCTAATAAAATATGTTATGGTATGCGTAAGATGTTATCGAGTTAGCGAGCGTGGCTCGGCGACGAAAGGTCCAAGTATGTGTCGAACACTAAGATAGAACAATCGAACAATTAAAGCGACGTGCATCAAGTGTACGGGTCGCGGTAGGGCAATGATGGTAGAACATTGAAAGACGATATTGAGATGTGCATCATGTGCCCGGCTCCGAGAATATTGAACACTAGGCGTAGAACATTGATTACGGCGTTGAGCGTGCCCTTGGGCACTTATGCTACGAAAAGACTAAGTAACTACGGAACTAGGCTATGAGAATGACTTACGAATGGTACGCGTTGAATATGAGCATGAGATGACTAAGCCATTGGGCGTCGTGCATCAATATGGATGTGTTGGGGCACAACGCCGACGGAGCTCCCCATATAGATGGTGGATTATGTTTATGAGACGCGAATATGCTTATGGTGCGAGACTATGTTTATGGAACACGAGATGGATTGGAATGTATGACTTGTATGCTATGGCACGTATTGCATGGTCAATGGACTCGGATAGCCCGTGTACGGGTGCGGCTTCCCTCGGACGGTTACGACCGGAGCACCGGGACCGTTCGGCCCAGGAGGGAATTATGTGTGGTATTTATGGTGCACAACATTCGGACGAATTACGACCGTCCAGTGCTGTGATAAGCTATGATATCCGTAAGTTGGGATCCTTCGGATATTGGGCTAGCAACCCGTATCGAAGTGATTGTAGGCTTACACATAAGAGATGCCAAGTCCATTACGATACGAAACACCGTGACCTTCATATAGTTAGGGCCGGTGGGCTGAGATGAGAGTTGGGTGCAGGCGCAGGTCCTGCGACGCTTATGCATGGTTTAAGTTTATGGTTGGTTGTTGCGTAAATGATATGATTCTATGTTAAGTTCTAACTCTTGCAGGCTAGGCTATATGGGACGGAGATGTGCACGATCACTATGATTATGTTCAGATTATGCCTAACTGTATCTGCTGCAGGAACACGGTAGTGGACACATTATGATAAAGTTGCTATGCGTAAACATTGCCATGAAACTGATCATAAGGCTAAATAGAAAGATCACAAATTAAGATGCATGTTTCACTAAAGATAATTAGTGTTGGTTTGGGTGCGAGCGGGTCTTGATCAGTACAAAGCGAGGACGAAAGCACTAATCCCCTACTAGTTTATGTGCAGGCTCAGGTTATGATCTGCTCGGGGCGGGGCTTGGCTTGGACGTGCCGAGGCATGGAGTCCTTGGCGTTCAAGAGGAGCTACCGCATAGGCGTTCGGACTTGCGACATGGAGATGTTCGACCAAAGACTACTTGGTGGCTATACAGAGGCATAATATATGGAACAATGAAATCCTTTGTGAGCTAGAAAGATCATGAGCGTTATAGCCAATTGGCATATATGTTGGGCTATTCAGAGCCTTGTAACCTTCAGTTCATTATGAATAAAAGAGATTCTTATTGTATTCTTTGTTTCCTTCCGCTGCTTATGTTATCAATTTGAGATAAATACTATGTGAACCTGTTATCTTGCCTTGCACGAGCGCAACTCCAGGCTCGTGCGGCATCACGCCCCAGCGAGGACGATAATTCGGGTAAAATCTAGCGAGGACGAGCGATTTCCCGGATCGGGGCGTGACATCTTCAAAGAGTCTTCTGCCATTGATGGTTGTTGTTCAAAGATTGCTTTATTTCTAGACTTCCATATGATCCATATTTGATAGAAGCAGTGCGTCACCTTGTCACGATCTCCTTCCTTCAGAAGTTCAGTGATGAATAAAGGCAGAAGTTCAGTGATGAATAAAGGAACTGTAGTAGCGTCCTGGATTTGATTTGTAATCGACTGGATTTCTAGCCATGATGTACCTGTAGTGGAACAATGAAGGATGGGATGATCAAGAGTTTCAGTATGTACTTGTGTCACGCCTCGGTCCCGTAGGACCCATCATCCTCGCTAAGGCGTGATGTCGTATGAGCCTAGATTGCGCTCACGCAAGGGGGTTTTATAACGGCCGATTACAACAGCTTGCGACGGGGTCGTCGCACAGAAGTTCCAAGCAGAGACATTTAATAACACCAGCAGAAACTTAAAGCAAAACAAGTCATTCAAAGTGCTCTTTATTGATATTGAAACAAAGGTTACAATATGGCGCGAGGCCATGATTACAATCACTCAGCTCTCTTCATCTCTTAATACAATTGACGAGCCAGCGGATGCTTCAGATAGGCGATGTCCATACATTATGTCCCATATAAGTCCAGACTCCATGCGACCGCACGCCTCAAAATGCCAAGGAACTCCATGCCTCGATGCATCCAAGTGAGCTCCGCACCAACAAGTTTCTACCTGTTTCTGCACATAAAAATTATGGGTGTCAGTACTCAACTGTACTAGTGGAGTGAGCTCCTCGCCCACCGATACAAAACCAACACGATCATTTACTTTCGTGCAACATGAGCCCTTTATGATTGTTTTCCATTTTGCCTAAGGTTCGATTTTAGGACATAGACTCTTGGCCTATTTTGTATCTCTAGACCATCATCGTGTCTTGCACTAACAACTTACTTGTACCTTGCCTCTAGACCCTTCTCGTTCCAACGACGTCAACTTATCGACTCGTGCTTGCCTATCGGCCCATATTTGGAACGCAGCAACTTGGTCATGCCATAAACTCTATTCGTGCTTCAATATACTTGAGGCAGTGCTACCACACTTAGTCTTGCCTATACTTGTGCCGTGATAGCGTGGTTGTGCCTCAACATATCGTTGTCGTGCCTCGCAACTCAACATGACTTAACCAAACTCATCTTACGGTCCATTTGACTTAACTCTTAAAGACTCAAATCCGACTTATGCAACTCTGTGCTAACAACTAAATACTCGACGCCACATCTCGTGCCGAAGTACGTGTCTTTGCTATAGCCAAATCCTAGACTTCATACTGGTGTTGCAATCGTGTATACCTTTTCTTGACTCAGTTTGTGATGTGTTTACACTTCATTGATTCGACCGACACCGTACATACGGATAGCCGCTCAGTACGCCAACTTATCTATATAAAAGGTCACTGGCATTAACTAGCCATCGTGGACATAGTTAGGAATAGGATAGGTCAGTCAATGCAGGTAGCTAGCCCCAATGATAGCCCACCGAATCCCTGGTTGCCTATCCAGCATCAGTTATACCGTGTTTCTTCCATGGCCGGATCGGTCTCCTGGGCCCAGGTTGTCGATCCGAGAAACATCGTCCTTGTATACAAGTTGTCCATAACCACGCACCTACGAGTTATCTAGACTCAAGTAAATGCATGGCCTAATTTGTGTTATGACTCAAATCCTCTGCATAACATGCTCATAAACCATTCTTCTTTGAGGCTCCCAAACGAGGGACTGCTTCGGCGATAAACTATCGCTTCAGCTTTCCATTCTTTGAAACACCGGGAATGACTACTACATAGTCTTCCTACTTAACTTGAACAAATGTGTTCCTTGAGTGCCATAGACCGTGGCTAACTATCATTGAACCAACCGTGGCTCGTGCCTTGACCAACTTGTGTCCTATACGACACTATTCTCCAAGTCATACTTTATATGATGAGCCTTGAGATCGTGAGACTATTTGACTTGACAACCACAGAAAACATGGGGCAGTGCTTGCTATGGCTTAGTTAGCCCGACATAACTTGTTGCCTAACTCCATCGTGCAACAACTTGACGAGCAAAGGTCACATCAAGCCTTGCATTGTAGGAACGTGTCGTGCACGCGTTCGACTTGAACAACCAAGTTCCTTGGGTGCCTAGACTTAAGCCACAAGTCGTGCGACACAACTTAACCCGTGGCGAGCAAAGGCTATGCCAAGCCTTAGACGATGGAACCATGCATGCTTTATCAAGAATTTATGCAGTCGACGCCTATGACTTAAGCTAGTTCATAGCTTTGTGGCGAAGACCAACTTTTTTTCTCCCAAGCCACGGGACGAAGGATCGAGTGTCTGTCACGACCCGCACCCGCTTATTCGGATGTGAGCTCGTGAGCAAGCTAGCTACGTATCGAGCGGACTCTAACCCATCACGAATACGTAAACGCTGTCTGGACTATGGTATTGTGCCTAATCATGGCAAGGCAAACCATATCTTAATCCACAATAAGAGTATAAAACATGAATGAACACTATGGGTCATGGTCTGCAGCCCACTAGCATAAATGTCCGATAAGACTCCAAAGAATATAACAAGAGTCTATAAACTAAATCAATAAACAGGATATCGCATGATAATGAAAAGAAATACGAGCTGGATAATAAACGTGATATCAATACCTGAATCTCGCAAGCAATATCGTAATCATCTGAAACCCACAAGTGTCATAATCATCTGCCATCCGGACTTCTAAAAACTCCTAGCAATCGCTAAACCTGAAGAGATCATCAGGTCCTCAGGGGACATTGTAGCTCCACTTTCCAAAAAATTTTAAAATTTTTTATTATTATTTAATTGATTTAAATGGTGATTTTATATTTGTTTTTATAAAAAAGTAATTAGTAAATTATTACAATAGATGACTTTAGTCATGGTTGAGTTTTGAAGTACCAAATGGCTAGGAATCACGGCACGGATAGTGCAGTGGCGTGCCTTGACTAGTATATTAGCCATGCTAAGGGAGACATGTCCATAAGTGTGTCCAAATTAGGAAAACCAGGCCAAGTTGTGATATGACCATTATAAATAGTTTAAATTATTTATTTTAATATTATTTGACGTTTAAGTGACCCGGTTGTACCAAATTAGCCCAGATTGGACCCAAACCAAGCCCAAGCCCATGTAGTCGGGTAGTGCGTCCATAGATGTCTGTGTCGATATATATTTTGACTGTGTATTTCATATCCTATTATAAATGGTATAATGAATATTTTCCTAAAATAATTGTTATCTATATAATATCAGTATTATTAATATTGTTTGGATGCTTTATTTTGGAACTATGGTATCATTGCTAAATATATTATTAGAATTTTTCTAATTTAATATGCCAAAATACTAGGGTATGCAGAAGTGTATATATATGGTGTGTGTGTGTGTATATATATATATGGCTTTATACATGTATAAGGTGTTATTTATAATTTTAGTAAATAGAATAAATTTGTATGTTACAACCCCTTGTTACCTATAGGATATTTTAAGAGTATACTCTGTATTTATTATATATATGCACATATTTATATTAATAATATATATATATATATAATATATATTAATATATATATATAGGCGGCGCTGGGTCTTGGCGGAGGCCAGCGGTTCATGCCCTCCCGCTGCGGCAGTGAGGTCGGCGAAAGATCTGACGGAATCGGGAGGCAGCACGGCTGTCGGAGAGGGGCGCAGCGGTGGAGGCTTCAGATCCGGGAGTGCAGGTTGAGGCGAACGCCGAAAGGCGCTGCGGAGAAGGTACGGGCTCTTTCCCCTATTTCCCTTTCCGATGGTGGTGGTAGGGACTAGGGTTCAGACGGCGTAGGTGATGTCGTGGTTGTGGCGAACGGCCAAGGTGGTCGGGGTGGACGGGTTCTGTGACGGTGTTCCGGGGTGTTCCTGTCGAGATCGAACGGTTGGTGGTCGGGGATTCTGCTGTGGTGATGGTGCCCAGGGGCAGGGCTGGTGGTGGTACTCGGTGGTGTGGAACGGAGTTGGCGGCGAAAACGGGTGACTATTGTAATGGTAGGAGACGGCGAGGATGGGTTGGTCGGGGAGACGACCGGGGAGCGTAGGGCTGCTAGAAAGCTCGGGTAGGACAGTATTGGGTTAGGGTCTCGTATCCGGGATGTGGACACGAAGATGCAGATAATTGTAATGGAAAAATATAGTGGAGGGGAAGGAGGGCACCGACACGATACACATTGTGATTGTGGTGTGGAAATAATTTGGATGAGTACCTGCCTATTTATAGGATGTGGGAATTCCAATTGGATAAGAATTAGGAGTAGTTTAAACCCAAAAAGATAATTTATTTTAATCTAAATTAAATATAAATCATTTAAATACAATCAATTTTCAAATCTAGCTAAATCTAGTCTTTATTTTAAAGCTACTAGAATAAAGTCAACAATATCTCTTTCCAAATTTAAATCACCAAAATTAGTTAAGCATGTAATGCCGCAGTGAATGGCTCCGGCGGCGGGCGGTGTCAGATGGAGGGCCACCGCGGACACGATCGGTCCGGAGGAGGGGGTTTGGAGACGGAGGCGCTGTGGATTGGGCGTGCGGCCAGTCAGTCGACGGAGGCGGACGCCGGGGAGCGGCGTTCGCAGGCGGAGGGCTGGGTTCTCGAGCGGCGGGCGGTGTCGCCGGAGCTATACACGTCGGAGCGTTCGCCTCCGCCCGACCGATCATGGTGCCGCTCTTCGCCGGAGACTACCGCCGCCGCGCCCACACCGCAGTAAGCCCCCCTTCCTGCTTATTCCTCTCTTTTCCATTCTCTATTCCTTCTCCTCTTTTTTTTTCATTCACTTTACTCTCTCTGTCTCTTCTCGTTTCTCTATTATAATGGTGAGATAAAGTCACACAAAAAAATTTTATTTACTAAGCAATGAATGCCGCTCTTTACCAAATGTGCTTCATTAATTTTTCTTCCTCTTTCTCAGGAAGAATAGAGGGAAACGAAAGGAAACATTTAATATTTAATATTATGTTATTTTATATAATCAGTATGATAATATGTATAGGTTGTATAATTAAGCCTATATCTATCTTATTACTACAAAAATGTATAGATGCTATATTACTGTTAGTATTAGTTATTTTTACTGTTTTATTTATGTGTATAAGTAAATAATTTCCTAAAGAAATTATATTATAATTATAATTGTATTTTGAGAAAATTGAGTTAAAAATATTGTTTCCGCATTTTCCTAGCTATTTTAAAATATAGTATATGGCTTAAAAACTAAATATTTTAGGATATTTTATGGTATACATTTTTAACTATATATATATATATATATATATATATATATATATATATATATATATATATATGTATATATATGTATATATTAATAATAATAATCTTTACCTAATATAATTTGCTAGATTTTAAAACATTACTCTAAACATAGTTTATAATATTATAAGAAATTTTGAAATAGTTTTCAAATGCTTTCTAAAAATAGTACAAGTACTTTTCTCTCCGCAAATTATCGTTTATTTGATCACGTCTGATCATATCCCTACTTCCTTCGTGACTTCGGACCCTTATACACCAAACATGGCTATTGGACAGAACATGACTTGTTGGATCATTGCACCACACCAGGCGACACATCAGGCAAGACACCTTGCCTTTACTGTTTAATTTTTTGCTCAATATAATGCATGTTTTATTTCTTTTAATTTGTTCTTTCAAAATCCTATGTAGTTGCAAATTATTATATTTTAGTTTTTTTATGTATTTAGCCTAGAGTTAAGGGACCACCTTTGTTTGTGCCGCATTCATGGGCCGACACTTGTGTACCACGATGTCACGTGTCTCATATAGATTCGGACTTACGTACCGACCGTACATCGGTGCGTACAGGACGAGCGTTAGGGTATAACTGCTAATATAATTGCCTAGAAGACTTAGCGGTTATTAGGAATATCGTGGTGTGGATTCAGCACGAGTAGTGCATGGGAAGGGTGAAGACAGTTATTAGGCGCAGGGGCTTTCACACCTTTACCTTCGTCTAGCTGCCATTTGTGACTCAGTCGAGAGCTAGTGGCCGTGCACTTATTTACTTTTCTCTAGATGCCACTAGTGCCTCGGTTGAAACACAAATGTGCCGTACATTTACCTTCGTCTAGCTGCCGTTAGTGACTCGCCCAAGAGCTAGTGGCCGTGCATTTATTTTTCTCTAGCTGCCCCTTAGTTCTCGTTCGAGTGTTAATGGGCCGTGCATTTACTTTTCTCTAGACGCTACTAGTGCCTTGGTTGAAACGCTAACGTGCCGTGTTTCTAGTCTCGGGGGCCCTTGTGTGGAACGTTGTCTTCAAAATGCATTTTCACATAGAATGGTTAAGGACCTTTATCTGTTTAGTCATATATAATTTTCTGTTGAGCTAACTTTATTCAGTTTAAGGCATGATATTATGTGTCTTGTTACGTCCCTCTGAGGACCTGATTTTTTCCCAGGTGTGTGCTCTTGTCTTTTGCAGGTGTTCTAGCTCTAGCCGTGATCATCGCTATATCTTCGAGGATGATTGCAATTGGATCGTCTTCGCTTCGCTCGCCAAATTTATTTCATTCTTCATGTATTTCTTTCCTTGCTTGTTGGTAGTGGATTTGTCTCCGCCCAACATATTGTATAAAGACTTTTCATAGTTGGTATTATGATATCTTTATTTTTCTTTATTTTGTGGATGAGATTAGTCGTTATGGTTTCTACTGCATATTACAGCTTATGTATGTATACGAGGTTTCCATATATTGGAGTATACTTCGTATGTATACAGCTGGCATGTCTACGTTCCTAGTCCTACGTATATTGGGACTGGGGCGTTACATGTTTTTGTGTGTATATATATATATATATATATATATATAAAGATATTAGGTTATAGTTATATATATAAGTAACAAATAGAAAATAGAATAGGAAAAACCCCACAAGGCCTAGCAGCCCAACCCAGTCGGGCCAATATGCCGCAGGCCCACCCCGATCCTGAGAACCCTCGCTCAGTTTTTCCTGAGCAAACTATACATAACGCGAGAGAGAGGAGGGAGTTATCCAAAACTCTAAACCCTAACCCTACCCACAGCCTCTGGCCGCGCGCGCGCCGCTGTGCGCCACCGCGGGCCGGCCGGCCGTCGGGCAAGACCGTACGTGGGTCAAAACAGACCAGCGACAGCAACAGTTGCAGGCTACGAGAGCGACTTCGTCGCGGGTTCTCTTCGTACACACTCGATTTTTTTTTATCCTTCTTCTCTGGTATGTAGCCTATATATACATCTTCAATTTCCTCTAATTACTTTTATGTAGATGCTCAAGAGCGGCCCGACAAATCGACTCAAAGTCGATAAAAAAGTCTGTCCCGAAATAAATTATATTATAATTATAATTGTATTTTGAGAAAAATTGAGTTAAAAATATTGTTTCCGCATTTTCCTAGCTATTTTAAAATATAGTATATGGCTTAAAAACTAAATATTTTAGGATATTTTATGGTATACATTTTTAACTATATATATATATATATATATATATATATATATATATACATATATATATATATATATATATATATATATATATATATATATGTATATATATGTATATATTAATAATAATAATCTTTACCTAATATAATTTGCTAGATTTTAAAACATTACTCTAAACATAGTTTATAATATTATAAGAAATTTTGAAATAGTTTTCAAATGCTTTCTAAAAATAGTACAAGTACTTTTCTCTCCGCAAATTATCGTTTATTTGATCACGTCTGATCATATCCCTACTTCCTTCGTGACTTCGGACCCTTATACACCAAACATGGCTATTGGACAGAACATGATTGTTGGATCATTGCACCACACCAGGCGACACATCAGGCAAGACACCTTGCCTTTATTGTTTAATTTTTTGCTCAATATAATGCATGTTTTATTTCTTTTAATTTGTTCTTTCCAAATCCTATGTAGTTGCAAATTATTATATTTTAGTTTTTTTTATGTATTTAGCCTAGAGTTAAGGGACCACCTTTGTTTGTGCCGCATTCATGGGCCGACACTTGTGTACCACGATGTCACGTGTCTCATATAGATTCGGACTTACGTACCGACCGTACATCGGTGCGTACAGGACGAGCGTTAGGGTATAACTGCTAATATAATTGCCTAGAAGACTTAGCGGTTATTAGGAATATCGTGGTGTGGATTCAGCACGAGTAGTGCATGGGAAGGGTGAAGACAGTTATTAGGCGCAGGGGCTTTCACACCTTTACCTTCGTCTAGCTGCCATTTGTGACTCAGTCGAGAGCTAGTGGCCGTGCACTTATTTACATTTCTCTAGATGCCACTAGTGCCTCGGTTGAAACACAAATGTGCCGTACATTTACCTTCGTCTAGCTGCCGTTAGTGACTCGCCCAAGAGCTAGTGGCCGTGCATTTATTTTTCTCTAGCTGTCCCTTAGTTCTCGCTCGAGTGTTAATGGGCCGTGCATTTACTTTTCTCTAGACGCTACTAGTGCCTTGGTTGAAACGCTAACGTGCCGTGTTTCTAGTCTCGGGGGCCCTTGTGTGGAACGTTGTCTTCAAAATGCATTTTCACATAGAATGGTTAAGGACCTTTATCTGTTTAGTCATATATAATTTTCTGTTGAGCTAACTTTATTCAGTTTAAGGCATGATATTATGTGTCTTGTTACGTCCCTCTGAGGACCTGGTTTTTCCCCAGGTGTGTGCTCTTGTCTTTTGCAGGTGTTCTAGCTCTAGCCGTGATCATCGCTATATCTTCGAGGATGATTGCAATTGGATCGTCTTCGCTTCGCTCGCCAAATTTATTTCATTCTTCATGTATTTCTTTCCTTGCTTGTTGGTAGTGGATTTGTCTCCGCCCAACATATTGTATAAAGACTTTTCATAGTTGGTATTATGACATCTTTATTTTTCTTTATTTTGTGGATGAGATTAGTCGTTATGGTTTCTACTACATATTACAGCTTATGTATGTATACGAGGTTTCCATATATTGGAGTATACTTCGTATGTATACAGCTGGCATGTCTACGTTCCTAGTCCTACGTATATTGGGACTGGAGCGTTACATGTTTTTGTATATATATATATATATATATATATATATTTTTGTATATATATATATATATATATATATATATATATATATATATATATATAAAAAAATATATATATATATATATATATATATATATATATATAAAGATATTAGGTTATAGTTATATATATAAGTAACAAATAGAAAATAGAATAGGAAAAACCCCACAAGGCCTAGCAGCCCAACCCAGTCGGGCCAATATGCCGCAGGCCCACCCCGATCCTGAGAACCCTCGCTCAGTTTTTCCCGAGCAAACTATACATAACGCGAGAGAGAGGAGGGAGTTATCCAAAACTCTAAACCCTAACCCTACCCACAGTCTCTGGCCGCGCGCGCGCCGATGTGCGCCACCGCGGGCCGGCCGGCCGCCGGGCAAGACCGTACGTGGGTCAAAACAGACCAGCGACAGCAACAGTTGCAGGCTACGAGAGCGACTTCGTCGCGGGTTCTCTTCGCACACACTCGATTTTTTTTTATCCTTCTTCTCTGGTATGTAGCCTATATATACATCTTCAATTTCCTCTAATTACTTTTATGTAGATACTCAAGAGCGGCCCGACAAATCGACTCAAAGTCGATAAAAAAAAGTCTGTCCCGAAATAAATTATATTATAATTATAATTGTATTTTGAGAAAAATTGAGTTAAAAATATTGTTTCCGCATTTTCCTAGCTATTTTAAAATATAGTATATGGCTTAAAAACTAAATATTTTAGGATATTTTATGGTATACATTTTTAACTATATATATATATATATATATATATATATATATATATATATATATATATATATATATATATATGTATATATATGTATATATTAATAATAATAATCTTTACCTAATATAATTTGCTAGATTTTAAAACATTACTCTAAACATAGTTTATAATATTATAAGAAATTTTGAAATAGTTTTCAAATGCTTTCTAAAAATAGTACAAGTACTTTTCTCTCCGCAAATTATCGTTTATTTGATCACGTCTGATCATATCCCTACTTCCTTCGTGACTTCGGACCCTTATACACCAAACATGGCTATTGGACAGAACATGACTTGTTGGATCATTGCACCACACCAGGCGACACATCAGGCAAGACACCTTGCCTTTATTGTTTAATTTTTTGCTCAATATAATGCATGTTTTATTTCTTTTAATTTGTTCTTTCAAAATCCTATGTAGTTGCAAATTATTATATTTTAGTTTTTTTATGTATTTAGCCTAGAGTTAAGGGACCACCTTTGTTTGTGCCGCATTCATGGGCCGACACTTGTGTACCACGATGTCACGTGTCTCATATAGATTCGGACTTACGTACCGACCGTACATCGGTGCGTACAGGACGAGCGTTAGGGTATAACTGCTAATATAATTGCCTAGAAGACTTAGCGGTTATTAGGAATATCGTGGTGTGGATTCAGCACGAGTAGTGCATGGAAAGGGTGAAGACAGTTATTAGGCGCAGGGGCTTTCACACCTTTACCTTCGTCTAGATGCCATTTGTGACTCAGTCGAGAGCTAGTGGCCGTGCACTTATTTACATTTCTCTAGATGCCACTAGTGCCTCGGTTGAAACACAAATGTGCCGTACATTTACCTTCGTCTAGCTGCCGTTAGTGACTCGCCCAAGAGCTAGTGGCCGTGCATTTATTTTTCTCTAGCTGCCCCTTAGTTCTCGCTCGAGTGTTAATGGGCCGTGCATTTACTTTTCTCTAGACGCTACTAGTGCCTTGGTTGAAACGCTAACGTGCCGTGTTTCTAGTCTCGGGGGCCCTTGTGTGGAACGTTGTCTTCAAAATGCATTTTCACATAGAATGGTTAAGGACCTTTATCTGTTTAGTCATATATAATTTTCTGTTGAGCTAACTTTATTCAGTTTAAGGCATGATATTATGTGTCTTGTTACGTCCCTCTGAGGACCTGGTTTTTCCCCAGGTGTGTGCTCTTGTCTTTTGCAGGTGTTCTAGCTCTAGCCGTGATCATCGCTATATCTTCGAGGATGATTGCAATTGGATCGTCTTCGCTTCGCTCGCCAAATTTATTTCATTCTTCATGTATTTCTTTCCTTGCTTGTTGGTAGTGGATTTGACTCCGCCCAACATATTGTATAAAGACTTTTCATAGTTGGTATTATGATATCTTTATTTTTCTTTATTTTGTGGATGAGATTAGTCGTTATGGTTTCTACTGCATATTACAGCTTATGTATGTATACGAGGTTTCCATATATTGGAGTATACTTCGTATGTATACAGCTGGCATGTCTACGTTCCTAGTCCTACGTATATTGGGACTGGAGCGTTACATGTTTTTGTATATATATATATATATATATATATATATATATATATATATATATATATATATATATATATATATATATATATATATATATAAAGATATTAGGTTATAGTTATATATATAAGTAACAAATAGAAAATAGAATAGGAAAAACCCCACAAGGCCTAGCAGTCCAACCCAGTCGGGCCAATATGCCGCAGGCCCACCCCGATCCTGAGAACCCTCGCTCAGTTTTTCCCGAGCAAACTATACATAACGCGAGAGAGAGGAGGGAGTTATCCAAAACTCTAAACCCTAACCCTACCCACAGCCTCTGGCCGCGCGCGCGCCGCTGTGCGCCACCGCGGGCCGGCCGGCCGCCGGGCAAGACCGTACGTGGGTCAAAACAGACCAGCGACAGCAACAGTTGCAGGCTACGAGAGCGACTTCGTCGCGGGTTCTCTTCGCACACACTCGATTTTTTTTATCCTTCTTCTCTGGTACGTAGCCTATATATACATCTTCAATTTCCTCTAATTACTTTTATGTAGATGCTCAAGAGCGGCCCGACAAATCGACTCAAAGTCGATAAAAAAAAGTCTGTCCCGAAATAGAGTATCGAATAGCCTAACGACCCCCGATTAGCAACTGTTTCCCGTTAACTTAGTAGGAGTTTTCAAAATTTAATTAAACAGAAGTTTAGACAACCTAACCGCGAAGAAAATCTCATTATTAGTTTCATTTATCGTGGATTAGACAGTAGTAGAAATCGGATTGAAAATCATGAAAAACTTGTTTTCGAAAAACTAAAAATTATGAAAAACTCTTCGATACGACGTGCATCCCGCCAATCCGGGCGACGTGGTCGCGAACCGAAAGCATCGAAAGGTGCGTATCGGCTTCATGGACGTGTGGGCTTTGACGGAATTCAAATTGGTTGCGTGTGCGCGACGAATTTGATGCGCATCCGTCGAAATTCACCGTATCGGCCTTTGTGCAAATTTTTCAATTACTTTGTGCACGTTCGTCAGATCGAGATGAAACTTGTGCCAACAGGACCGTATCATTTTTCTGTTAATGTATGCCAAGTTTGGTCCGATTTTGAGACAGTTGATCGGATCGCTGTTTTGCGGGCCCTACGATCCGATTCAACAAGCAATTTTGTGCACGGTCCACCGGAATCCAAAATTGGACATACCGTTGGGTTCGTATCATCAAAATGAAATCGTAGACATATAGTTTGACGACTTTAGAGACCATAGACTCTGGCATGCTTTTCGGTGCAAAGCGGGTCCAACGGCGGACATCGTTTTGGCCCAAAATTACCGTTTTGCCCCTGTGTCCAGAATTGGACTTAAGGACAGACAATCCTAGCTAATTTGACTATTCTGAGAACATTGGTAATATTTATTTCAGCTTTCGGAGATAGTTGTGATGATTTAGACTTTATGGCTTAGTAGTTGACTATATTTTGTTGGATCTGCGTGCAACCTTCAGGCAAGATACTTAGCCTCCCTCTACAGTTCATTTACATGCTTATAGTCTTTCATTTTATATGTCATTATCCAGTTCTCTAGTTGATTGGTTTATATGCTTTCTTCATACCACGTATATCAGCTTATTTGTCTTACTTGTATATCACCACCTTTCATGACTTGACAGTATAGTTATACCGGACTTGTCCCTATTATAGTTCATGCTAGATTTGTCTTTATGTGTGTTATGACTAAGTTGTACGAGTCGTCACCCGTACCTTGACTGAGTCGTATCTATGAGTATGTGTAACTGAACTGCTATTACCTGGTATCGATTTCTTGCAACCTGCGAGTCCACACACGGGACGAGGGTTGACCGTTTGCACCTGCGAGTCCATACTCGGGGAGAGGGTGATTTTCATGAACTAACCTGCGAGTCCACACTCGGAGCGAGGGTTAGTAATTATTTCAAACCTGCGAGTCCACTCGGGACGAGGGTTTGGTATTCCATTGATCTCTTATTTACTTGTTCTTCCAGCAGTTCATTTATGCGTAGTAGTCCCCGTATTCTGTGTCCATAGTCACTTGTCAGTAGTCACTTGTCAGTAGCCACTTGTCAGTAGCCATTTGTCAGTTCCGTCTCGTTTTCTGTTTATATCATGTTTATATTTCTATGCATGATAGAACTGTTAGATAGGCATGTTTATATGTATCTTGCTATGTCCCCTGAGGACCTGATGATCTCTTTAGGTTTAGTGATTGCATGGAGTTAACTAGTAGTTCTGGATGGCGAATGTGGTGATACGCTTGCGGGATTTAGGTATCGTTACTATGTTTACTATCCTTTCGTGCTTTACATTCTTTATCATGAGATAGCCTGTTATTGATTCAGTTTAGAGACTCTTGTTATATTTTTTGGAGTCTTATCGGACATATATGCTAGTGGGCTGCAGACCACGACCCATAGTGTTCATTCATGCTTTATAATCTTATTGTGGATTGAGATATAGATTTGTTTTGTCATGATTTGGCAGTTTACCATGCTCTTGACAGCGTCTACGTATTCGAGTCGGGCTGGAGTCCTCTTGATACGTAGCTGGCTTGCTTACGCTCTCGCGTCCGAAAAGCGGGTGCAGGTCATGACAGACATAGCAAGATACATATAAACATGCCTATCTAACAGTTTTATCATGCGTAAGACATAAGCAAGAAAGACAGAACACGACAAGTGGCTATGAATACGGACACTAGAACAACTACGCATAAATGAACTGGTGGAAAAACAAGTAAACAAGAGATCAATGGAATACCAAAATCTCATCTCGAGTGTGGACTCGATAGTTTATACTAATCACTAACCCTCGTCCCGAGTGTGGACTCGCAAGTTAGTTCAAGATAAGGCACCCTCGCCCCGAATGTAGACTCGCAGGTACAAACGAATCACTAACCCTCGCCCCGAGCGTGGACTCGCAGATTAGTTCAAGACTATCACCCTCATCCCGAATGTGGACTCACAGGTTGTCACGACCCGCACCCGGATATACGGATACGAATACGTGGGTCACGCCCAGCCTACGCCGCAGTATCGACGGTAGAACGCTGTCTAGTACCCAATAAATATACACTACATCTATAAGGTCCATGAACTACAATGTACTCAATCATAATCCAACATCTAAAGAAGATAAGACAGAAAAGATAACTAAGGCACAAGAACAACTAGAAACTACTAAAGGAATCATAAGACAGAAAAATAAAGAAGGAAAAATAAGACAAACTAAGGATAACTACCAGAAAACTCACAAAGAAGAATAGTGAGATCCACCTCAGCTAGCAACATCATGAAGTCCAATAATGGCACAACTACTGTAGTGCCCCGTCCCGCAAAGTCAATCGGAGGATTGGAAACGCCGACGGCGTTCGGACTTGGCCTTACAACGACGACTCGAAGACATCGCTCAGGTGGGGTAGTTTCGGTGAACTTGCCTCATCTTAGCCTTCACTTAATAATTTGTGTGTTTTCAATTTGCACAAGTAGGCTAATATAAAAGCTACGAACGCACATAGCTAAGGGAATAATCCCGACCCGTCGAAATGTGTTAGAACATGGAAAATGGTCCCACGGTCTGCTTTGAAGTCGGCTCAGCGTGCTTTGAAAATGACACTCGGTCCTTCGTCCCGCGGCTTAGGAGAAGGAAAGTTGGTATTCGACACAAACGATGAGTTAGCCTAAGTCATAGGCGTCGTCCGCGTAAATGCTCGATAAAGCATGCACGTTTCCACTGCGCAAGGCTTGGCATAGCATTGGCTCGTCCCTCGGGTTAAGTTGTAGGCTTGAGTAAGTTAGGCAAAGTTATGCCGATCGACCTAAGTCATTCCAAGTGCCGTCCCACTCTTTCTGCGGTTGTCAAGTTAGATAGTCCCACGATCTCAAGGGCCGTCATATAACGTATGACTTGGGTGATAGCGTCGCGTAGGACAGAAGACAGTTAATGGCACGAGCCACGGTTGGCACGATATAAAGTTAGCCACGGTCCATGGCACTTAAGGAACACGTTTTGTTCAAGTTAAGTTGGAAGGCTACGTAGTAGTCGTTCCCTCGAGTTCAAAGAAGTTCGAGACGGTCCCTCGGTTGGGAGCCTCGCATTCCTATCCACGTTAAGGTGTTTCGAGGCGGTCCCTCGAATGGGAGTCTCGCGTTCCTATCCACGTTAAAAAGTTCGAGACGGTCCCTCGGTTGGGAGTCTCGCGGCCCCGATGCACGTAATGCAAAGGGTGGTTCAGAGCACGAGTTGCTAAGTATAGTTCCAGTCGTACCAACAAATTAGGTCATGTATTTACGTGAGTCTAGATGTCTCGTAGGTGCGTGGTCATTGGACACCTTATCGACAAAGATTTCTGCCTAGACTGGTTATACGCCGGGGCACCGGGCCCAGTCATCCTAGGGGGTAGACGTTATAGCAGCGCATGCTTTTATTGCGTGGGTAGTCGGGGGCTTTCAACGGGGCTCGCTACCTGCGCTGAAGGACCCGCCGCCTACCCGAGCTATGTCCGCGATGGCTTGTCATGCCAGTGGCCTTTCATATAGATAATTGGCGTGCTACGCGGCGAATCCGCATGCACGATGTCGGTCATAACAAAGAAAGTGTAAGCACGGTATGAGTTGAATGGTAAAATGTGTGCTCGGTTGCACCCCAAAGTACTATAAAGCCTACGATTCGGCTATACGTGAAGACACGTGCTTCGGCACGATATATGGCATCGTACTTGAGTTCTCAACATCGGTTCCACAAGTTTGGTTAGTCGTTGCGCGTTAAGTCGAGAAGGGCCGTAAGGTGAGTTTGGATAAGTCAGGTTACGCTGCGAGGCACGGCCTCGATGTTTGAGGCGGGCAAGTATTTGACACGACCTGGTCGTTACGTCCAAGAGTATGGTACGAAAGACAAGTATGAGTCGGTACGTTGACAATGCAAGCACGAGAAAGGTCTAGAGGCAAAGTATGGGTACGTTATTAGTGCAAGGCACGGAGATGGTCTAAAGACACTAAATAGGCCGAGCGTCGGTCCTAAAAATCGATCCTAAGGCAAGACTAGAAAGACAATCGTAAAAAGGGGGCTTGTATTACACAAAGTAAAATAAACGTGTCAGTTTTGTATGGGTGGGCGAGGAGCTCACTCCACCAGTACAGTTGAGTACTGACACCCACACAGTTTACATGTGCAGGCACAGGTAGAAGCTCGTGGCGCGGAGCTCGCTTGGATGCGTCGAGGCATGGAGTTCCTTGGCGATTCGAAGCGTACGGCCGTATGGATTCGAAGACTTATACGGGACATAATATATGGACATCGCCTTCCGAAGCTTCCGCTGGATTCAAGTATTGTATCAAGACATGAGAGAGAGCAGAGTGACTTGTAAAGTGAGAAGAGTGAGCTTGAGTGATTATAATCTTGGCCTTGTGCCCCCAATGTAACCGTTGTTTCGATATCAATAAAGAGCTTCTTTGAATAACTTGTGTTTGTTCTAAATTTCCGCTGCGTGTTCAATGTCTCTGCTTGGGACTTTCGTGCGATGACCCCGTCGCAGCCGCTGTAATCGGCCGTTATGGAACCCGCCTTGTACGAGCACAATTGAGGCTCGTGCGGCATCACGCCTTAGCGAGGACGATCGCTCCTACTGGAGCGGGGCGTGACATAATGGTATCAGAGCACGGCTTTACGTCCTTGGACTACCGATTGAATTCTTTAACTCTGTTGTTTTCGTGAACTCTGAAACGTTGCTTCCGTAAGTCGATATCGTGGTGTGCTCTCTCTCAAACGTCCCTCGGCATGTCCATACAATAAGTCTAATATTTTCGAAAGCTCGTACAAGTTTTCAATCGAACGCATCGATAGGTGATGGCCTTTGGGCCGAACGGTGCCGACCTTGAGTTGATAGAAAACACATGCTAAAGTTAGCAAGTCGCATGCGTGCCAAACGAGTCCTACGTCGACATTAACAAATGAGCGTGCAAACTCGGCGTATAGTCCATACGGGATGGTTATGCACACGGTCTTTTGGCTAAGTTGTGCTGAGAATCGCACACTCCGACTTTTTGGTGCAATCGAGTTACGAGCAAGTATCGTTCGGTCGGAAACGAGGATACACTTTCGATAGGAACTCTATCGGACTAACGCTTAGGCGTACGCGATAGATTGGTTTGTATTTCGAGGAATAGTGCGAACGATTTAGTGCGTCGCGTGAGCGATTACGCTTGATATTCGTCGAACGAGTCTGAAGTATGTGTTAGCGAGTAATGTGAACGTGATTCGGACTAGATCGGATGGCATGAATCTTGAGTGGTGTATGGACGTTAAAGATATTTGTTCGAGCGAAACTAGAGGGTTTACGGATAGTACGAGCGCGTCTACAAGCGATGATATCGCAAGGCCTTAGATCGAGTAGCGCTTAGTTGGTCCTGATTCGAGAATCGCAAACGAGAAACCGTTCGGACGATTTATAAACGATAGTGCGAGTTACAAAATGGTTGAATGGAAATTCTAAACAATAGGATAAATGGATGACTTGATTGAAGAAATTGATACGGGTAGTATACGAAAAGTTAGCACGACGGGAAGATAGCGTGCACGAAAGGTTTGACTTTGAAGTTACGCAAACGACTCTGAGGATTGAAATCGATGTGCTCGATGATTTGAGTTAGCAAAGAAATTATGTGAATCGAGGAAATACGTTTGTCGATGACTTAAGATAGACGGATGAACGATACGTGAATTTGGGTTTGCCGAAATTGATGTTGTGAACAATTCGAGGGGTAATGATCGAAATTGAATTTGAATGTCGAGGAGATTATCCAGTCGGACGATAGCATCATTCGCACGACTCAGAATTCGTTGGAAACGAAGATCGTCAGGTTATGTATATCGTCGATGATATTGAGGCGTATCAAAGATGATATGCGATAACCCGGGGTTAATCTGACACGGTGAATGACGATCGCGCAAGTGTTATCGTTCCAAATGGATGCAATACTTAGGACTTTGATCGAGATGAATGTTGGATGAAAATGATCGTGTCTTGATGGTTACGTTGATAGCCACAACGTCGACGATCTTGTCTTGCGCGAGCGCAACTCCAGCCTCGCATATGCGTTGCGTCGGATTTGGGACGATCATTCCGCGTGAGCGCTGACATGGTGATTCATGTCGTAGGAATAATCGAACTCAGAAAATTAGGACGCGGCAACTTTGATTGTCCTGACTTGTTGGTTTGATGCGAAGTCAAATTCGAGGATGTTAGGACTTGCGATTAATGATTGAATAAACTTGAGGATTGAATAGGTCCAATCCGTACATCGAGAATGAATTAGTCTAGACACAAACAAGAGTTACGTCCCGATGAGAATGATTATCTTGTGGGAGCGTGCATGTTGATTCGTGCCCACCGCGGATGATCGGACTCGCGTGAGATCGGAGCGTGGCATACTGTTAAGTCAGACGACCTTGTGATCGATTACGTGAATTGGAATAGATGATTTTGGAAGTATGAAATGTGAATTATGGTTTTGCGATGAATCGTGTCGTAGCGTGCTTGACTTGGAAAGATTGATAGGCGGATTATGTCGAACGTGTTCGAAGAGATAGACTATGCGAAATGGCTTTTTGAACGAGCGATATATTCTTATCGGGGATCGGTTGAAACGTGATTTATCATAGGATGGCTTTACCGAATGACTCGGACCCCATGCGACGAACATTTGGGATGTGTGTAGGAAATTGATGCTCGATGTTTAGAAATCAGAGTGATGCGAGCTTGGGTAGAAAACCCCGTACCAACGATTTGGTTTGACCTTAGGATGGGGTCAGTGTTGATATCGTTGTTTGGGAACTATGATTCCAGTACTGACGAAAAGGCATAGCCTAGCGGTGAGGCAGACGTTCCGGCGCGAAGCGATAGGAATTATGGAGGCACCACTCGCGAGTCTCGGCTGACATGCACGTATATTAGGGACGCCCGAATATGTGCATGATCCGACTCGAGTGGTGATGGCGGATTCTATATCACGAGGCTTGGCTGAAATGCATGTATTTTGGGGACGCCTAGAATATGTGCACGATCCAACTAAGTGATACGTTGAATCAAGTGAGACTTGAAGAACGGGAAAGTATTAGGGATTTTGAAATCGTAAGTTTCGAAGAAATGTTGACGGTAACGCTGTCACGCCCCAGAACCAGAATACTGGAGAGCGGGGGCAGACATAGCCAGCTACGTATATGAAATAGATTCCATCTCGCTATACGGTCACGGCTGTCTAGATACATGAGGGTTTACTACAAGCCAACAGTCTCCTATGGTCATGAACAAGCCTAGTGTCTCAATCACAAGCAAGTAAGTAAATGTTACAAGATGTATGATCATTAAATATACAATGATAAGGCGTCCCAAATATTACATATTCAGCTGATCATGAAGCTAGTCGTTACAAAATGTTAGAACTAGCAAGAGTGTAGTCATACATGATCAACCCTAGGATCTGTTAATCATGTTACAGCCCGTAGGCAGACAGTAAGTAAAGTGCAATCGAGCTAAACAGGTGCTCGTCGGCTAAACGCCTCAAAAGAATATTTTTTACAATAGAGCGGGAGAGCCAAAAATAACCCACTCGTTGCCAGGGTTCCCTCTAGTGGCCACCATCTGGCAGGAAGGTCGGTAGATCCTCTGGAGCTGCTCCGAAATCTGGCCACACAAAACCAGCTGGGTCAGACCCCAGAAAGAGCAAGTGCCACAAAGGAGCTTCACTTAAGAACTAAAACCAGCAATCAGCACAGGAATATAAATATAAATAAAATAAGGACTGGAATAAAAGGAAACATATCAAGATGATATACGACGAGATAACCATGGAACTATTCAGATAACCAGGTTACAACCCGTGAACCAAACAAGGATCGGGGTTGTAACCCTTCGTCTGAACGGAGCTTGGTTTCTCACCATTTATCGGTAAAATAAATACAAGCATTCTGGTCATTCAATAATCTGGAACAGGATCAGGGCAAGACTTGACTAGTTAGACTCCATCCAATCATTTCACGGCCAAGCAAGAATTACGGCTTGATACTTTAACTAACTAGTGTTGTCACAAGCCTAATTACTAACAAGATGCAGTGAGATTATTCCACAGCCACAAGCCCTGCAGACCATCCAGGTTACCCGGGTTAAAAGATTAGAGTTGAATTCAGGTGGGTACATCGTCCAGGAAACGAATGTACCCTTAGGTAGCTTGAAGGGTGCAACACATGACAGTGTGCTGGAAATGTGCCCTACTCGACGGCAGGCTACAGATCCCAAGGCGTGCCCAGGTAACGGGATTGCCTGTAGCTGGGAAATCTCTTCATGGCTAATGTGTTAATCTAGTTATTGACCTTAGTCCATTTCAATAGGTACTCCTGACCGTGGTACTCAGGAGCTCCCTCCCTAGACATGATGCAAGACAGGACTGGTTTATTTATACAGGCACAATCACCCACGGTGTCCAGGTTAATTATACAAGTCATGTCATGTCAGGTAGCCGTCGCAATAGCTTATCAAGATATAACATGTCAGGTCATCATGTCAAGTATACTTGTCAGGAGTGCGCCACGACGGGCCACTATCAGGTCATGTCAGGTCATTATGTCAGGAGTGCACCACTACGGGTCACTATCGGGTCATGCTCAGGTATCATTTCCAAACATATTAACTAATTTCATGATTATCAAGTTAAGGCCAAAAGGCGTAAGGATATAAAATGGATGTAAAATATCTAATAAAATATCAATATACAGGGCTATAGAAGATCCAGGATAAGGAAAATAAAACAAACTGACAAGCTAATATAAGATCAAGTCTGCCAAAGGCCATACGCTCAGGTAAGCATACGCTCAGGTAAGCATACGCTCCCAAAAGGCAGCGTAAAAGGCAGCATAAAAGGCAGCGTATGGGGGTCACAAAGCTCTCGGGTTGAACCAGGGTGACAAGATAGGCTAGCGTACGCTCAAGCCAGCGTACGCCTTGCTCGCTCAAGCTAGCGTACCAAGGCACGCGTACGCTCAAGCTAGCGTACGCTCAAGACATGCTGCCAACAGGCAGCGTATCAAGGTGAGCGTACGCTCACTAAAGAGCAGCATACGAAGGCACGCGTACGCTCGCTAAAGAGCAGCGTACGACGGCTAGCGTAAGCTCGCTAAAGAGCAGCGTACGACGGCTAGCGTACGCTCGCTAAAGAGCAGCGTACGACTCAGCGGCATAAGCTAAAAAGCTAGCTCACTGTTCACAGTCTTCTCCAGAGGGCAAGAACAGCAAGAACTGCAAGAACTCCAAGGATGGGACCCAAAACTCCAAATGCTCATAACTTGGTCAAAACAAGTCCGAATCCAACTTTCCAAAGATCAAAATTGGGTAGAATAAAATTATCTACAATATGGAACCATCAAAACTTGAAAACAAGGAAGTTTAATAGATCAAAACACCAAAAATCCGAAAATGGCAAAACTCTAGATCTACAAGAATTAAAGCCTCAAAATGGAAAATGACAAGTTCTAATGTGGTTTAGAATCATGAGAAGAAGCTAATGGAACCATAAAATGAGTTCTCTTGTGGAAGCAAGTTGCACTTGCCTAAGGGTTGGAGAGTTGTGGAGAGGAAGGAAGAAGAAGAAGAAAAAAAATAAATGAGAGTTATGGAGGAGAGAGAAGGTTGGTAGGAAAATAAATATCATGGGTTGGTGGTAGGTAGGGGGTTCACCTTGGTCCATGATGGACCAAGCAACCAGTCGGCCAAACCAAACCAACCCAAGCCGAGAGTTTAAACCAAGCCAAGAAAACTAAACAAGAAATAATACAAGAAAATACGTACACGTATTTCTAAAATACGTAACACGAACCACAGGCATTACAACTCTACCCACCTTAAAAGAATTCCGTCCTCGGAATTTAATTAAGAGGCTAGAGGGACAAGAACAAGCTATACTATTCACAGGTAATTATACTAGGCAATCAATCAATCATGCAAGCAAGGAATTGATGGCATGAGGCATAAGAAAGACATTATACCTCACGAGTCAAACAAGTCAGGATATCGCGATCGGATATCATCCTCACGCTCCCACGTTGACTCTCCTAAAGAGTGATGATCCCAAGCAACTCGGACTAACTTGATAGTCTTGTTCTTGAGGATCTTCTCTCTTCGATCCAATATAGACACGGGCCTCTCCTCATACGAAAGGTTGGTACCAACAACCAATTCCGAATGATCCAGGATATGGCTCGGGTCCGGGATATACCGTCGTAATTGGGATACATGGAACACGTCATGCACCTCGCTTAGCGACGGTAGAAGAGCGAGACGATAGGATACATCTCCTACTCGCTCCAGAATGTCAAACGGTCCTATATACCTTGGACTAAGCTTGCCCCGTACGCCGAAATGAATGACGCCACGGTTAGGCGAAATCTTCAGGAATACATGATCGCCGACCGAGAACTCGAGAGGACGCCGATGAGAATCGGCCCAATGGCGCTGGCGATCTTGGGCAACTCGAAGGTGATCTCTGACTCGCCTGACCACTTCAACGGTCTGAGCAATTATTTCTGGACCAAGCATCTGCCTCTCTCCAACATCATCCCAGGCTAGCGGGGATCTGCACTTCCTGCCATACAGTGTCTCGAACGGTGCCATCAGGATACTGGCCTGGAAACTGTTGTTGTACGAGAATTCCACCAGGTGCAAGTGATCTTCCCATGAACCACCGAAGTCAAGTGTGCAAGACCGCAACATGTCTTCAAGAGTCTGGATTGTGCGCTCCGACTGACCATCCGTCTGCGGGTGATATGCTGAACTGAACTGGAGATGAGTTCCCAAACTCTCTTGCAAGCTACGCCAAAAGTGCGACGTAAATCTTGAATCTCGGTCTGAGGTGATACTGACTAGCACACCATGCAATCTGACAATCTGCCTGAGGTACATCTCTGCTAACTGAGCCGTCGACTGACCAACTCTGAATAGAAGAAAGTGAGCCACTTTCGTGAGCCTGTCAACTATAACCCAGATAGCATCTCTACCAGCTGGGGATCTAGGTAGTCCAGTCATAAAATCCATGGTCACATGCTCCCACTTCCATTCTGGAATCGGTAAGGGCTGAAGAAGTCCAGCCGGTCTCTGATGTTCGGCCTTAACCTGTTGGCAAACCAAACACCGAGAGACAAACCGAGCTATCTCCCGCTTCATGCCATTCCACCAGAAGTGCTGACGGATATCATGGTACATCTTCGTACTGCCGGGTTGGATGGAATACTGCGAACTGTGCGCCTCTGACAAGATCTCCTGTCTGATATCTCCACTGGGTACACAAAGACGCTTACCATGCCTAAGTGTACCATCCTCATGAATACATAACTCTGGTCTTCATCCTGCTTCACACTCTGCTCTGAGTCGCTGAAGCTTGGAATCTGCCGACTGCGCCATCCGGATCCTCTCGACTATAGTGGACTGAACTTGCATACTAGCCATCAAGGCCACACTGGAAGGGAGAACAACTTCAATACCCATCTTCTGAAGATCTGCTAACAGCTCTGGTTGCGCTGTTAGGAAATAAGCTCCGGCTCTCCTGCTCAATGCATCTGCTACGATATTGGCCTTCCCAGGATGATACTGCAAGCTGACATCATAATCCACAAGAAGCTCCAGCCACCTTCTCTGACGCATATTAAGATCCTTTTGGGTGAAAACATACTTCAGGCTCTTGTGGTCTCTACCTTATCTCCATACAAATAGTGCCTCCACAACTTAAGTACAAACACCACTGCTGCTAGCTCCAAGTCATGGGTTGGGTAATTTCTCTCATGATCACGAAGTTGTCGTGACGCATAAGCTATCACCTTCCCATGCTGCATCAGAACACATCCTAAACCTCTGCCTGAAGCATCACAGTACACTGAGAATCCTCCGGTCCCATCTGAAAGCGTGAGAATAGGAGCTGTTATCAAGCCTCGCTTCAACTGCTCAAAAGAACTCTGATACTCTGCTGTCCAAGCAAACTGCGCATCCTTGCGGGTCAACTGGGTCAATGGCGCTGAAATCCGAGCAAAATCTGAAATAAACCGCCGGTAGTAGCCGGCCAATCCAAGGAAACTGCGAACTTCTGCAACGGTGTTGGGTACTGGCCATGACTCAATAGCTACAATCTTCTGGGGATCCACTTCTACTCCTCCTCTGGTGATGATATGACCCAAGTACGAAATGCGATCGAGCCAAAACTCGCATTTACTGAACTTGGCATATAACTGGTGCTCTCTGAGAGTCTGAAGAACCACACGAAGATGCTGCTCATGCTCCGCCTCACTCTTGCTGTAGACCAGAATGTCATCCAAGAACACAATCACAAACTGATCCAAGTAAGGCATGAAGATACGATTCATGAGGTCCATGAATACTGCCGGCGCATTGGTTGCTCCAAAAGGCATAACAAGGAACTCCCAATGCCCATATCTCGATCTAAAAGCCGTCTTCGGGATGTCCTGCTCTCTGACTCTGATCTGATGATAACCTGAGCGCAAATCAATCTTCGAGAATACTGAAGCCCCCTTGAGTTGATCAAACAAGTCATCTATCCTCGGAAGAGGGTATCTGTTCTTGATTGTCACTGAGTTCAAGGTACGATAATCAACACATAACTTGGACGTGCCATCCTTTTTTTTTCACAAGAAGCATCGGGGCTCCCCAAGGCGATCCACTAGCACGAATGAATCCCTTGGTTCTAAGCTCTTCAATCATCTTGTATAATATCTCCAACTCTGATGGCGCCATCCTGTAGACTCTCTCTGACACTGGGGCTGTCCCGGGAATCAAGTCTATAGTGAACTCGATCTCCCGCTCCGGAGGCATACCTGGAAGTTCTTCTGGGAAAACATCTGGAAACTCTTCGACTATTCTGGGCAACTGAACTGCTGCTACTGCCATCCGCAATATCGGAGAAGAAGGCTCAACCTTGCCTCGAGAGAAAGAAAACTCTGGCTCTCCTGGAATGCTAAAAACAACCCTACCAATATGGCAGTCTATCCTAGCATACTGGTTCCTCAACCAATCCATCCCTAGGACCACATCATAATCGGCCATCGGGAACTCTATCAATCTAGCGGGGAACTCCCTACCGCTAACTACGATCCGACACGAGGAAAACACTCTATCTACTCCCACAAGTCCGTTACCAGTAAGTATATTAAGCCTTACTGATAATGACTCGGGCTCCAATCCTACCCGTGTCGCGAATCGTGCAGACATAAATGAATGCGATGCAGCGGAATCAAATAAAGCTGAAGCTGGAAAGGAGTTGACGAGAATAGTACCTGCCACTACCTCTCCTGGTGCCAATCCTTCCTCCACGGTCATCACCATAGCCTGACCGTGCCCTCGGGGTGCTGGTCCCCTCTGCTGAAATCCTCGCTGTCTGCTCTGACTCTGGGCTTGGACTTGTGCATACTGCTGGGGGTTCTGCTGCTGGAACACTTGGGTCTGAGGCGGCAAGGGCCTCGGCAATGGATACTGCTGCTGATGGACCGGAGCTGGTCCTCTCACCGAAGAGCTAGAAAGGTTGGACGAGGATGAACCACCCATGTTCGGGCAGGATCCAACCCTATGGTCTGGTGCTCCACAAGCCAGACACAATCCCTGTGCCCTGCGACATTCTGTCACCACATGGCCTGGCTTCCCACAATGAGAACAACCCACTGCGGAAGATTGCTTCTGCTTCTGCTGCTGCTGCTGCTGAGGGTACGTCGGAGTGGAATGCTGAACCGATGTCACTGAGGCTGCTCGCCTCGGAACTCCAATAGTCAAAGCCCTGGCTGCCGGGGCTGGTGCTGAAGACTGATTCATCTGGCCGTGAGATCTCTTCCGACCTCCGGCCCTATCCACGATCCTCTGGGAGGTATACTCATGCCTCCGGGATGCTCTCAAGACTGCATCAAAAGTCTGATGCTCAAACTGCTAACAAGATCTCTAGGTGCAGTCCCTGCTGGAATCGCTGGGCTCTATCATACTCGGTTGCCATCAAAGTAGGAGCAAACCGACTGAGTCTCGAAAACTCAGCCGCATATCCATCGACCATCCTGCCTCCTTGCTTCAGATTGGTGAACCTGGTCTGTAGATCGTACCGAGCTACAGCATCAAAATACTTGGTCTGAAATCTCTCCCGGAATACTGCCCAAGCAATGGGGGCTGCTAATCCAACGGCCTGCGCTGCCCACCAACTGCGGGCAAGATCTAACAACTGCAGGCGCACCACGGCTACCTTCTCGTTCTCTGGAGTCCTGGCTGCTTCTAGAATCACTTCTGTGTCCTGAAGCCATGCATCCGCCGCGATAGCATCTTCACTACCGTCGAAGAATGGAGGGTTCAAGCGCTTAAAGCTGTTGGCCGCGCTGTTCCCTGGATGACCACCTCCTGTCAAAGCATCCGCCACTGCCTGTTGCAATGCATCTCCACGACGATCTTGGAAAGCTATCAAGGTCCTGACGAGTCCTACCAAAGTGCCATCATCAGGCTCGACAGGCTGAACTGGCTGGACTGGTGGTTCTCCGTCAGAAGGCACGACTCTGGAGGCTACTCCGGAATGCTGGGCTTGATCTCCAGGTTGCTGCTGGTCCGCGGGAGGTGCTCCGCCTTGCTGGTCGGTAGGACCACGAACAATGCTGCTGAAGAAGACGACATAGGGAACAATAAGGAAGGACCAGGACAGATCAACGATACAAGCATATGATCAGGACAAGAATCCAGGGATTCAGAAGATATGAGCAGAGATCAAGGACGAATACTGATTGAGACATCTATTCGGTAAACCCTCACATATCTTGATTTACAAGACCTGCATGGGCCACCACTTAAACCATGTCACGCCCCAGAACCAGAATACTGGAGAGCGGGGGCAGACATAGCCAGCTACGTATATGAAATGGATTCCATCTCGCTATACGGTCACGGCTGTCTAGATACATGAGGGTTTACTACAAGCCAACAGTCTCCTATGGTCATGAACAAGCCTAGTGTCTCAATCACAAGCAAGTAAGTAAATGTTACAAGATGTATGATCATTAAATATACAATGATAAGGCGTCCCAAATATTACATATTCAGCTGATCATGAAGCTAGTCGTTACAAAATGTTAGGACTAGCAAGAGTGTAGTCATACATGATCAACCCTAGGATCTGTTAATCATGTTACAGCCCGTAGGCAGACAGTAAGTAAAGTGCAATCGAGCTAAACAGGTGCTCGTCGGCTAAACGCCTCAAAAGAATATTTTTTACAATAGAGCGGGAGAGCCAAAAATAACCCACTCGTTGCCAGGGTTTCGTCTAGTGGCCACCATCTGGCAGGAAGGTCGGTAGATCCTCTGGAGCTGCTCCGAAATCTGGCCACACAAAACCAGCTGGGTCAAACCCCAGAAAGAGCAAGTGCCACAAAGGAGCTTCACTTAAGAACTAAAACCAGCAATCAGCACAGGAATATAAATATAAATAAAATAAGGACTGGAATAAAAGGAAACATATCAAGATGATATACGACGAGATAACCATGGAACTATTCAGATAACCAGGTTACAACCCGTGAACCAAACAAGGACCGGGGTTGTAACCCTTCGTCTGAACGGAGCTTGGTTTCTCACTATTTATCGGTAAAATAAATACAAGCATTCTGGTCATTCAATAATCTGGAACAGGATCAGGGAAAGACTAGACTAGTTAGACTCCATCCAATCATTTCACGGCCAAGCAAGAATTACGGCTTGATACTTTAACTAACTAGGGTTGTCACAAGCCTAATTACTAACAAGATGCAGTGAGATTATTCCACAGCCACAAGTCCTGCAGACCATCCAGGTTACCCGGGTTAAAAGATTAGAGTTGAATTCAGGTGGGTACATCGTCCAGGAAACGAATGTACCCTTAGGTAGCTTGAAGGGTGCAACACATGACAGTGTACTGGAAATGTGCCCTACTCGACGGCAGGCTACAGATCCCAAGGCGTGCCCAGGTAACGGGATTGCCTGTAGCTGGGAAATCTCTTCATGACTAATGTGTTAATCTAGTTATTAACCTTAGTCCATTTCAATAGGTACTCCTGACCGTGGTACTCAGGAGCTCCCTCCCTAGACATGATGCAAGACAGGACTGGTTTATTTATACAGGCACAATCACCCACGGTGTCCAGGTTAATTATACAAGTCATGTCATGTCAGGTAGCCGTCGCAATAGCTTATCAAGATATAACATGTCAGGTCATCATGTCAAGTATACTTGTCAGGAGTGCGCCACGACGGGCCACTATCAGGTCATGTCAGGTCATTATGTCAGGAGTGCACCACTACGGGTCACTATCGGGTCATGCTCAGGTATTATTTCCAAACATATTAACTAATTTCATGATTATCAAGTTCAGGTCAAAAGGCGTAAGGATATAAAATGGATGTAAAATATCTAATAAAATATCAATATACAGGGCTATAGAAGATCCAGGATAAGGAAAATAAAACAAACTGACAAGCTAATATAAGATCAAGTCTGCCAAAGGCCATACGCTCAGGTAAGCATACGCTCAGGTAAGCATACGCTCCCAAAAGGCAGCGTAAAAGGCAGCGTAAAAGGCAGCATAAAAGGCAGCGTATGGGGGTCACAAAGCTCTCGGGTTGAACCAGGGTGACAAGATAGGCTAGCGTACGCTCAAGCCAGCGTACGCCTTGCTCGCTCAAGCTAGCGTACCAAGGCACGCGTACGCTCAAGCTAGCGTACGCTCAAGACATGCTGCCAACAGGCAGCGTATCAAGGTGAGCGTACGCTCACTAAAGAGCAGCGTACGAAGGCACGCGTACGCTCGCTAAAGAGCAGCGTACGACGGCTAGCGTATGCTCGCTAAAGAGCAGCGTACGACGGCTAGCGTACGCTCGCTAAAGAGCAGCGTACGACTCAGCGGCATAAGCTAAAAAGCTAGCTCACTGTTCACAGTCTTCTCCAGAGGGCAAGAACAGCAAGAACTGCAAGAACTCCAAGGATGGAACCCAAAACTCCAAATGCTCATAACTTGGTCAAAACAAGTCCGAATCCAACTTTCCAAAGATCAAGATTGGGTAGAATAAAATTATTTACAATATGGAACCATCAAAACTTAAAAACAAGGAAGTTTAATAGATCAAAACACCAAAAATCCAAAAATAGCAAAACTCTAGATCTACAAGAATTAAAGCCTCAAAATGGAAAATGACAAGTTCTAATGTGGTTTAGAATCATGAGAAGAAGCTAATGGAACCATAAAATGAGTTCTCTTGTGGAAGCAAGTTGTACTTGCCTAAGGGTTGGAGAGTTGTGGAGAGGAAGGAAGAAGAAGAAGAAAAAAAATAAATGAGAGTTATGGAGGAGAGAGAAGGTTGGTGGGGAAATAAATATCATGGGTTGGTGGTAGGTAGGGGGTTCACCTTGGTCCATGATGGACCAAGCAACCAGTCGGCCAAACCAAACCAACCCAAACCGAGAGTTTAAACCAAGCCAAGAAAACTAAACAAGAAATAATACAAGAAAATACGTACACGTATTTCTAAAATACGTAACACGAACCACAGGCATTACAACTCTACCCACCTTAAAAGAATTCCGTCCTCGGAATTTAATTAAGAGGCTAGAGGGACAAGAACAAGCTATACTATTCACAGGTAATTATACTAGGCAATCAATCAATCATGCAAGCAAGGAATTGATGGCATGAGGCATAAGAAAGACATTATACCTCACGAGTCAAACAAGTCAGGATATCGCGATCGGATATCATCCTCACGCTCCCACGTTGACTCCCCTAAAGAGTGATGACCCCAAGCAACTCGGACTAACTTGATAGTCTTGTTCTTGAGGATCTTCTCTCTTCGATCCAATATAGACACGGGCCTCCCCTCATACGAAAGGTTGGTACCAACAACCAATTCCGAATGATCCAGGATGTGGCTCGGGTCCGAGATATACCGTCGTAATTGGGATACATGGAACACGTCATGCACCTCGCTTAGCGACGGTAGAAGAGCGAGACGATAGGATACATCTCCTACTCGCTCCAGAATGTCAAACGGTCCTATATACCTTGGACTAAGCTTGCCCCGTACGCCGAAACGAATGACGCCACGGTTAGGCGAAATCCTCAGGAATACATGATCGTCGACCGAGAACTCGAGAGGACGCCGATGAGAATCGGCCCAATGGCGCTGGCGATCTTGGGCAACTCGAAGGTGATCTCTGACTCGCCTGACCACTTCAACGGTCTGAGCAATTATTTCTGGACCAAGCATCTGCCTCTCTCCAACATCATCCCAGGCTAGCGGGGATCTGCACTTCCTGCCATACAGTGCCTCGAACGGTGCCATCAGGATACTGGCCTGGAAACTGTTGTTGTACGAGAATTCCACCAGGTGCAAGTGATCTTCCCATGAACCACCGAAGTCAAGTGTGCAAGACCGCAACATGTCTTCAAGAGTCTGGATTGTGCGCTCCGACTGACCATCCGTCTGCGGGTGATATGCTGAACTGAACTGGAGATGAGTTCCCAAACTCTCTTGCAAGCTACGCCAAAAGTGCGACGTAAATCTTGAATCTCGGTCTGAGGTGATACTGACTAGCACACCATGCAATCTGACAATCTGCCTGAGGTACATCTCTGCTAACTGAGCCGTCGACTGACCAACTCTGAATGGAAGAAAGTGAGCCACTTTCGTGAGCCTGTCAACTATAACCCAGATAGCATCTCTACCAGCTGGGGATCTAGGTAGTCCAGTCACAAAATCCATGGTCACATGCTCCCACTTCCATTCTGGAATCGGTAAGGGCTGAAGAAGTCCAGCCGGTCTCTGATGTTCGGCCTTAACCTGTTGGCAAACCAAACACCGAGAGACAAACCGAGCTATCTCCCGCTTCATGCCATTCCACCAGAAGTGCTGACGGATATCATGGTACATCTTCGTACTGCCGGGATGGATGGAATACTGCGAACTGTGCGCCTCTGACATGATCTCCTGTCTGATATCTCCACTGGGTACACAAAGACGCTTACCATGCCTAAGTGTACCATCCTCATGAATACATAACTCTGGTCTTCCTCCTGCTTCACACTCTGCTCTGAGTCGCTGAAGCTTGGAATCTGCCGACTGCGCCATCCGGATCCTCTCGACTATAGTGGACTGAACTTGCATACTAGCCATCAAGGCCACACTGGAAGGGATAACAACTTCAATACCCATCTTCTGAAGATCTGCTAACAGCTCTGGTTGCACTGTTAGGAAATAAGCTCCGGCTCTCCTGCTCAATGCATCTGCTACGATATTGGCCTTCCCAGGATGATACTGCAAGCTGACATCATAATCCACAAGAAGCTCCAGCCACCTTCTCTGACGCATATTAAGATCCTTTTGGGTGAAAATATACTTCAGGCTCTTGTGGTCGGTGAAAATCTCTACCTTATCTCCATACAAATAGTGCCTCCACAACTTAAGTGCAAACACCACTGCTGCTAGCTCCAAGTCATGGGTTGGGTAATTTCTCTCATGATCACGAAGTTGTCATGACGCATAAGCTATCACCTTCCCATGCTGCATCAGAACACATCCTAAACCTCTGCCTGAAGCATCACAGTACACTGAGAATCCTCCGGTCCCATCTGGAAGCGTGAAAATAGGAGCTGTTATCAAGCCTCGCTTCAACTGCTCAAAAGAACTCTGACACTCTGCTGTCCAAGCAAACTGCGCATCCTTGCGGGTCAACTGGGTCAATGGCGCTGAAATCCGAGCAAAATCTGAAACAAACCGCCGGTAGTAGTCGGCCAATCCAAGAAAACTGCAAACTTCTGCAACGGTGTTGGGTACTGGCCATGACTCAATAGCTACAATCTTCTGGGGATCCACTTCTACTCCTCCTCTGGTGATGATATGACCCAAGTACGAAATGCGATCGAGCCAAAACTCGTATTTACTGAACTTGGCATATAACTGGTGCTCTCTGAGAGTCTGAAGAACCACACGAAGATGCTGCTCATGCTCCGCCTCACTCTTGCTGTAGACCAGAATGTCATCCAAGAACACAATCACAAACTGATCCAAGTAAGGCATGAAGATACGATTCATGAGGTCCATGAATACTGCCGGCGCATTGGTTGCTCCAAAAGGCATAACAAGGAACTCCCAATGCCCATATCTCGATCTAAAAGCCGTCTTCGGGATGTCCTGCTCTCTGACTCTGATCTGATGATAACCTGAGCGCAAATCAATCTTCGAGAATACTGAAGCCCCCTTGAGTTGATCAAACAAGTCATCTATCCTCGGAAGAGGGTATCTGTTCTTGATTGTCACTGAGTTCAAGGTACGATAATCAACACATAACCTGGACGTACCATCCTTTTTTTTCACAAGAAGCATCGGGGCTCCCCAAGGCGATCCACTAGCACGAATGAATCCCTTGGTTCTAAGCTCTTCAATCATCTTGTATAATATCTCCAACTCTGATGGCGCCATCCTGTAGACTCTCTCTGACACTGGGGCTGTCCCGGGAATCAAGTCTATAGTGAACTCGATCTCCCGCTCCGGAGGCATACCTGGAAGTTCTTCTGGGAAAACATCTGGAAACTCTTCGACTATTCTGGGCAACTGAACTGCTGCTACTGCCATCCGCAATATCGGAGAAGAAGGCTCAACCTCGCCTCGAGAGAAAGAAAACTCTGGCTCTCCTGGAATGCTAAAAACAACCCTACCAATATGGCAGTCTATCCTAGCATACTGGTTCCTCAACCAATCCATCCCTAGGACCACATCATAATCGGCCATCGAGAACTCTATCAATCTAGCGGGGAACTCCCTACCGCTAACTACGATCCGACACGAGGAAAACACTCTATCTACTCCCACAAGTCCGTTACCAGTAAGTATATTAAGCCTTACTGATAATGACTCGGGCTCCAATCCTACCCGTGTCGCGAATCGTGCAGACATAAATGAATGCGATACAGCGGAATCAAATAAAGCTGAAGCTGGAAAAGAGTTGACGAGAATAGTACCTGCCACTACCTCTCCTGGTGCCAATCCTTCCTCCACGGTCATCACCATAGCCTGACCGTGCCCTCGGGGTGCTGGTCCCCTCTGCTGAAATCCTCGCTGTCTGCTCTGACTCTGGGCTTGGACTTGTGCATACTGCTGGGGGTTCTGCTGCTGGAACACTTGGGTCTGAGGCGGCAAGGGCCTCGGCAATGGATACTGCTGCTGGTGGACCGGAGCTGGTCCTCTCACCGAAGAGCTAGAAAGGTTGGACGAGGATGAACCACCTCTGTTCGGGCAGGATCCAACCCTATGGTCTGGTGCTCCATAAGCCAGACACAATCCCTGTGCCCTGCGACATTCTGTCACCACATGGCCTGGCTTCCCACAATGAGAACAACCCACTGCGGAAGATTGCTTCTGCTTCTGCTGCTGCTGCTGCTGAGGGTACGTCAGAGTGGAATGCTGAACCGACGTCACTGAGGCTGCTCGCCTCGGAACTCCAATAGTCAAAGCCCTGGCTGTCGGGGCTGGTGCTGAAGACTGATTCATCTGGCCGTGAGATCTCTTCCGACCCCCGGCCCTATCCACGATCCTCTAGGAGGTATACTCATGCCTCCGGGATGCTCTCAAGACTGCATCAAAAGTCTGATGCTCAAACTGCTCAACTGCTAACAAGATCTCTAGGTGCAGTCCCTGCTGGAATCGCTGGGCTCTATCATACTCGGTTGCCACCAAAGTAGGAGCAAACCGACTGAGTCTCAAAAACTCAGCCGCATATCCATCGACCGTCCTGCCTCCTTGCTTCAGATTGGTGAACCTGGTCTGTAGATCGTACCGAGCTACAGCATCAAAATACTTGGTCTGAAATCTCTCCCGGAATACTGCCCAAGCAATGGGGGCTGCTAATCCAACGGCCTGCGCTGCCCACCAACTGCGGGCAAGATCTAACAACTGCAGGCGCACCACGGCTACCTTCTCGTTCTCTGGAGTCCTGGCTGCTTCTAGAATCACTTCTGTGTCCTGAAGCCATGCATCCGCCGCGATAGCATCTTCACTACCGTCGAAGAATGGAGGGTTCAAGCGCTTAAAGCTGTTGGCCGCGCTGTTCCCTGGATGACCACCTCTTGTCAAAGCATCCGCCACTGCCTGTTGCAATGCATCTCCACGACGATCTTGGAAAGCTATCAAGGTCCTGACGAGTCCTACCAAAGTGTCATCATGAGGCTCGACAGGCTGAACTGGCTGGACTGGTGGTTCTCCGTCAGAAGGCACGACTCTGGAGGCTACTTCGGAATGCTGGGCTTGATCTCCAGGTTGCTGCTGGTCCGCGGGAGGTGCTCCGCCTTGCTGGTCGGTAGGACCACGAACAATGCTGCTGAAGAAGACGACATAGGGAACAATAAAGAAGGACCAGGACAGATCAACGATACAAGCATATGATCAGGACAAGAATCCAGGGATTCAGAAGATATGAGCAGAGATCAAGGACGAATACTGATTGAGACATCTATTCGGTAAACCCTCACATATCTTGATTTACAAGACCTGCATGGGCCACCACTTAAACCATGTCACGCCCCAGAACCAGAATACTAGAGAGCGAGGGCAGACATAGCCAGCTACGTATATGAAATGGATTCCATCTCGCTATACGGTCACGGCTGTCTAGATACATGAGGGTTTACTACAAGCCAACAGTCTCCTATGGTCATGAACAAGCCTAGTGTCTCAATCACAAGCAAGTAAGTAAATGTTACAAGATGTATGATCATTAAATATACAATGATAAGGCGTCCCAAATATTACATATTCAGCTGATCATGAAGCTAGTCGTTACAAAATGTTAGGACTAGCAAGAGTGTAGTCATACATGATCAACCCTAGGATCTGTTAATCATGTTACAGCCCGTAGGCAGACAGTAAGTAAAGTGCAATCGAGCTAAACAGGTGCTCGTCGGCTAAACGCCTCAAAAGAATATTTTTTACAATAGAGCGGAAGAGCCAAAAATAACCCACTCGTTGCCAGGGTTCCGTCTAGTGGCCACCATCTGGCAGGAAGGTCGGTAGATCCTCTGGAGCTGTTCCGAAATCTGGCCACACAAAACCAGCTGGGTCAGACCCCAGAAAGAGCAAGTGCCACAAAGGAGCTTCACTTAAGAACTAAAACCAGCAATCAGCACAGGAATATAAATATAAATAAAATAAGGACTGGAATAAAAGGAAACATATCAAGATGATATACGACGAGATAACCATGGAACTATTCAGATAACCAGGTTACAACCCGTGAACCAAACAAGGACCGGGGTTGTAACCCTTCGTCTGAACGGAGCTTGGTTTCTCACCATTTATCGGTAAAATAAATACAAGCATTCTGGTCATTCAATAATCTGGAACAGGATCAGGGCAAGACTAGACTAGTTAGACTCCATCCAATCATTTCACGGCCAAGCAAGAATTACGGCTTGATACTTTAACTAACTAGGGTTGTCACAAGCCTAATTACTAACAAGATGCAGTGAGATTATTCCACAGCCACAAGCCCTGCAGACCATCCAGGTTACCCGGGTTAAAAGATTAGAGTTGAATTCAGGTGGGTACATCGTCCAGGAAACGAATGTACCCTTAGGTAGCTTGAAGGGTGCAACACATGACAGTGTACTGGAAATGTGCCCTACTCGACGGCAGGCTATAGATCCCAAGGCGTGCCCAGGTAACGGGATTGCCTGTAGCTGGGAAATCTCTTCATGACTAATGTGTTAATCTAGTTATTAACCTTAGTCCATTTCAATAGTTACTCCTGACCGTGGTACTCAGGAGCTCCCTCCCTAGACATGATGCAAGACAGGACTGGTTTATTTATACAGGCACAATCACCCACGGTGTCCAGGTTAATTATACATGTCATGTCATGTCAGGTAGCCGTCGCAATAGCTTATCAAGATATAACATGTCAGGTCATCATGTCAAGTATACTTGTCAGGAGTGCGCCACGACGGGCCACTATCAGGTCATGTCAGGTCATTATGTCAGGAGTGCACCACTACGGGTCACTATCGGGTCATGCTCAGGTATCATTTCCAAACATATTAACTAATTTCATGATTATCAAGTTCAGGTCAAAAGGCGTAAGGATATAAAATGGATGTAAAATATCTAATAAAATATCAATATACAGGGCTATAGAAGATCCAGGATAAGGAAAATAAAACAAACTGACAAGCTAATATAAGATCAAGTCTGCCAAAGGCCATACGCTCAGGTAAGCATACGCTCAGGTAAGCATACGCTCCCAAAAGGCAGCGTAAAAGACAGCGTAAAAGGCAGCGTATGGGGGTCACAAAGCTCTCGGGTTGAACCAGGGTGACAAGATAGGCTAGCGTACGCTCAAGCCAGCGTACGCCTTGCTCGCTCAAGCTAGCGTACCAAGGCACGCGTACGCTCAAGCTAGCGTACGCTCAAGACATGCTGCCAACAGGCAGCGTATCAAGGTGAGCGTACGCTCACTAAAGAGCAGCGTACGAAGGCACGCGTACGCTCGCTAAAAAGCAGCGTACGACGGCTAGCGTACGCTCGCTAAAGAGCAGCGTACGACGGCTAGCGTACGCTCGCTAAAGAGCAGTGTACGACTCAGCGACATAAGCTAAAAAGCTAGCTCACTGTTCACAGTCTTCTCCAGAGGGCAAGAACAGCAAGAACTGCAAGAACTCCAAGGATGGAACCCAAAACTCCAAATGCTCATAACTTGGTCAAAACAAGTCCGAATCCAACTTTCCAAAGATTAAAATTGGGTAGAATAAAATTATCTACAATATGAAACCATCAAAACTTGAAAACAAGGAAGTTTAATAGATCAAAACACCAAAAATCCGAAAATAGCAAAACTCTAGATCTACAAGAATTAAAGCCTCAAAATGGAAAATGACAAGTTCTAATGTGGTTTAGAATCATGAGAAGAAGCTAATGGAACCATAAAATGAGTTCTCTTGTGGAAGCAAGTTGCACTTGCCTAAGGGTTGGAGAGTTGTGGAGAGGAAGGAAGAAGAAGAAGAAAAAAAATAAATGAGAGTTATGGAGGAGAGAGAAGGTTGGTGGGGAAATAAATATCATGGGTTGGTGGTAGGTAGGGGGTTCACCTTGGTCCATGATGGACCAAGTAACCAGCCGGCCAAACCAAACCAACCCAAACCGAGAGTTTAAACCAAGCCAAGAAAACTAAACAAGAAACAATACAAGAAAATACGTACACGTATTTCTAAAATACGTAACACGAACCGCAGGCATTACAAACGCGATCATTGAATTGAGACGAATTTGAATGTTGGTTAATCGGTTGGTGTGCCTTACGACTAAGTTAGCAATACGCACGAGCGTGGCTCGGAATCGAAGAAACGCGTAGGCGGAGTGTGTACGATTAAGTCTTGGCCATAGAAATGGTAGGATGGTTTGCCTTCAGAAAAGTCTCGAGGACGAGACTTGTTCTGAGTGGTGTATGTTGTAGTGCCCTGTCCCGTAAAGTCAATCGGAGGAATCGAAACGCCGACGGCGTTCGGACTTGGCCTTACAACGACGACTCGAAGACATCGCTCAGGTGGGGTAGTTTCGGTGAACTTGCCTCATCTTAGCCTTCACTTAATAATTCGTGTGTTTTCAACTTGCACAAGTAGGCTAATATAAAAGCTACGAACGCACATAGCTAAGGGAATAATCCTGACCCGTCGAAATGTGTTAGAACATGGAAAATGGTCCCACGGTCTGCTTAGAAGTCGGCTCAGCGTGCTTTGAAAATGACACTCGGTCCTTCGTCCCGCGGCTTGGGAGAAGAAAGTTGGTATTCGACACAAACGATGAGTTAGCCTAAATCATAGGCGTCGTCCGCGTAAATGCTCGATAAAGCATGCACGTTTCCACTGCGCAAGGCTTGGCATAGCCTTGGCTCGTCCCTCGGGTTAAGTTGTAGGCTTGAGTAAGTTAGGCAAAGTTATGCCGATCGACCTAAGTCATTCCAAGTGCCGTCCCGCTCTTTCTGCAGTTTTCAAGTTAGATAGTCCCACGATCTCAAGGGCCGTCATATAACGTATGACTTGGGTGATAGCGTCGCGTAGGACAGAAGTCAGTTAATGGCACGAGCCACGGTTGGCACGATGTAAAGTTAGCCACGGTCCATGGCACTTAAGGAACACGTTTTGTTCAAGTTAAGTTGGAAGGCTACGTAGTAGTCGTTCCCTCGAGTTCAAAGAAGTTCGAGACGGTCCCTCGGTTGGGAGCCTCATGTTCCTATCCACGTTAAGGTGTTTCGAGGCGGTCCCTCGGTTGGGAGTCTCGCGTTCCTATCCACGTTAAAAAGTTCGAGGCGGTCCCTCGGTTGGGAGTCTCGCGGCCCCGATGCACATAATGCAAAGGGTGGTTCAGAGCACGAGTTGCTAAGTATAGTTCCAGTCGTACCAACAAATTAGGCCATGCATTTACGTGAGTCTAGATGTCTCGTAGGTGCGTGGGGGTAGACGTTATAGCAGCGCATGCTTTTATTGTGTGGGTATTCGGGGGCTTTCAACGGGGCTCGCTACCTGCGCTGAAGGACCCGCCGCCTACCCGAGCTATGTCCGCGATGGCTTGTCATGCCAGTGGCCTTTCATATAGATAATTGGCGTGCTACGCGGCGAATCCGCATGCACGATGTCGGTCATAACAAAGGAAGTGTATGCACGGTATGAGTTGAATGGTGAAATGTGTGCTCGGTTGCACCCCAAAGTACTATAAAGCCTACGATTCGGCTATACATGAAGACACGTGCTTCGGCACGAGATATGGCGTCGTACTTGAGTTCTCAACATCGGTTCCACAAGTTTGGTTAGTCGTTACGCGTTAAGTCGAGAAGGGCCGTAAGGTGAGTTTGGATAAGTCAGGTTACGCTGCGAGGCACGGCCTCGATGTTTGAGACGGGCAAGTATTTGACACGACCTGGTCGTTACGTCCAAGAGTATGGTACGAAAGACAAGTATGAGTCGGTACGTTGACAATGCAAGCACGAGAAAGGTCTAGAGGCAAAGTATGGATACGTTATCAGTACAAGGCACGGAGATGGTCTAAAGACACTAAATAGGCCGAGCGTCGGTCCTAAAAATCGATCCTAAGGCAAGACTAGAAAGACAATCGTAAAAAGGGGGCTTGTATTGCACAAAGTAAAATAAACGTGTCGGTTTTGTATGGGTGGGCGAGGAGCTCACTCCACCAGTACAGTTGAGTACTGACACCCACACAGTTTACATGTGCAGGCACAGGTAGAAGCTCGTGGTGCGGAGCTCGCTTGGATGCATTGAGGCACGGAGTTCCTTGGCGATTCGAAGCATGCGACCGCATGGATTCGAAGACTTATACGGGACATAATGTATGGACATCGCCTTTCGAAGCTTCCGCTGGATTCAAGTATTGTATCGAGAGATGAGAGAGAGCAGAGTGACTTGTAAAGTGAAAAGAGTGAGCTTGAGTGATTGTAATCTTGGCCTTGTGCCCCCAATGTAACCGTTGTTTCGATATCAATAAAGAGCTTCTTTGAATAACTTGTGTTTGTTCTAAATTTCTGCTGCGTGTTCAATGTCTCTGCTTGGGACTTTCGTGCGACGACCCCGTCGCAGCCGCTGTAATCGGCCGTTATGGAACCCGCCTTGCACGAGCGCAATTGAGGCTCGTACGGCATCACGCCTTAGCGAGGATGATCGCTCCTACGGGAGCGGGGCGTGACAACTACTCCTAAAATATTGTCAACATATCCAGTCAGGATGGAACGAGTACATAGACTAACAACAGTTTCATAGTATTGACAAATGCTGTAAGAGACAATCATAATGGAATACAAGATGATATATCAAGACTGTAAGTAAAACAGGATATATAAACAGGAAATCATGTCAAGGTGAATCATGTAGGGAAAGTAAGCTTAACTATAATATGTAACTGATATAATAAATGTAAAATGTGCCTCGAATATTATAGCATAATGTGATCGGTATGGGTCAAGATCAGGCTTCCAGCCGACTGGCTACAAGTACGTGGACTCGGCCCGGCCGGGATGGCAAGCTATGGAGCAAGTAGTAGCACAGGTCAGGCTATACCCATCGTGAGGTGAGGGTATAGCTATGATACAAGTAGTAACTCAAGGTGGGAATTGATCACACTATCTATAAAATTTTCCATTCTCCGAATAGTATACGAATCCGGACATAGCACGTCATGGCACGAGATTCCATAAGAAGGTAGCTACTCCTTCTCAGGAATCGGTGTCAATACAAGTACAAGAACAAGATCGAGCAAGTACCAGTATCCCAAGAAAATCCAAGAATGACATCTCATGACAGGAATCCGGTATATACTAGTCCGCGTACCATCGTGACGAGAATCAAGTAAAACACTATAACTGAATCGGATACAGAAAATATCAAGACAAGGAACTACTATCAGAGAATGTACTCGCCTGCGGTCCTGAGCTATCAAATGGTGTCGATGCTCAGAGTGATGCCACGGACCTAAAGATAAGATATATATAAGCTAATTAGGGTTCAACAGTGTTAGGCTTGATTCTATAGTATAAACTATGTAATCTAGGTCAATCTTAGTCCAACTAAGTCAAACTAGGTCACATTGAGTCACACTAGGTCAAACTAGGTCACAGAAAGCCAAACCAAGTCAAACTAGGTCGAACTAGGTCAAAGGTTGACTTACAATTGACTTTTGGTCAATTGGTCAACTTCTAGACATTCCTAGGCCAAGCGTTGACTGATAGTTGACTTTTGGTCAAAGCAGCCAAACTTGGTCAACCGAGGTCAAAACTAGCCTATGCATACTATTCCTAAACATTACCAACCAAGATACCATATATCTTGGTCAAACAGGGTTAACTCTAATCTAAGAATTAAAATATCAAGTTGTACCTCGTTATTCGTACACCGAAACCTATGATACGTAAATCGAGATAAGATAATCAACGGTAAGGTTAATAATCTTATCACAGTGATCCACATGATCATCTTGCCAATTTAAGCGATATGAGATCACTGTAATCGACTGATCTCAGTTTCGTTGTACTAATTCCGAAATACGAACTAAATAAGAATTAATTATAATAAAGGTAATACACAGAGAAATATCTACAAACATTGTCGGATGATGAAACAAACATCACCAACGTGTCCCGAATGGTCAAATCAGCTAGGATAGCCTATCCATAAGTCCAATTTGGACACAGGGGCAAAAAGGTAATTTCGAGTCAAAACGGTGTCCGTATCGGACCCGCTTTGCACCGAAAAAACGTGCAAGAAAACTAGTCTACCAAACCTAACAAATTATATGTCCATGAATCCAGAATGACGATACGAACCCAACGGTATATCCAGAATTGGATTCCGTTGACCCGATCTCAAATTGGTCCGTTGACCAGGACATTAAAATTTTGATTTGCACGAAAAAGCGTGTCGGAGCCAATGTCCTCAAAACTCAGCAAATTATATGTCAAGGAGTCCAGAATGACGATACGAACTCAACGGTATATCCGGAATTGGATTCCGATGAGCCGATCTCAAAATGACCCGTTGACCCGGATATTGGTATCCGACTTGCACCGAAATGCGTGCCGGAACCAATGTCCACTAAAATCTAGCAAATTACATGTCAACGAGTCCAGAATGACGATACGAACTCAAAGGTATATCCGGAATTGGATTCCGATGAGCCGGCGTCAAAAAGTCCCGTTGACCGGAACTGTGGGGCCCACTTTGCACCAAAATACGTGCCAGGGCCCACGTCCTCCAAATCTAACAAACTTTATATGAAAACATGCCAGAACGACGCCACGAGTCTATTGGTGGTGTCAGAAATTGAATCCGGATTTCCGAGTTCAAAAAAAAGAATTTACAAGTACAAATTAAAGAATTCGGTCGGCCAACTTTGGCGTCGAATTCAACCAACCAAACGTGCTCACAATGAAACGAAATTGATATGGCAGGAAGAGGGTTATACCAGACGTGCACAGGAACTGATGGTGCACTAGATGGAGCTGCGACGATGAAGATACGATCCCACGAAGTTGGCTCCACGAAACTGTCCAAAAACAGTTCAAATTAAAACGTCAACTTGGTGGCCAATTTTGATCTATCAAACGACGAAATTAACGAATGAAATTTGAGAGGGATGAAGGGGTATATACCGAGATTGAGACGGAGCGAAGAAATTGCCGATCCAACGGTCGAATTTCTCGAAAAATGTACGTGAAGTTGCTGCTTCGAAATGCCATTTATAGATTCAACCCGCGCGCGTCATGTAAAACCCCTAAATTTCTACTATTTTTTTTATTTTATCGATTTTGGTACTGATTTAAAATTTTGTATTGTACGTCGCGTAAGTCGTATTATACGTCGCGCTCGAATTTTATTTTTCAAAATTGCTCGACGAGTGCGAATATGTACGAGCGTACATATTTTTAGAAAAATATTTTTATGTTATTTTTATACTTTCAAGATAATATATATAACAATTATTTTTGCTATTTTACCAAATTTCCGAGTTGGTTATCTTAAGCCTTTCTTTCTAATATTTATTAATAATAAGTTATATTTTATTGTATACTAGAAAGCATAATTTTGTATAATAATTATGCATACATATTTCATAATTTATTTATTAGCTTATTTTAAAATAAATAATAATATATTTTCGAAATTAATATTATAGTATTTTTGGAAACCATATTTTGAACTTATCATGACAATTTAAACCTTGATTTGAATTTATATTTTTATTTAAATAGTTAAATAATTGGAATTTAATTTATTTGATTTGATTTTTAAACTAAAATTTTAATTAGATTGGATTGTATTTGGAAATTGGATTTGGATTTGATTTCATTGTTTTAAATTTAATAGATGATATATCTACTTGGGTTTTAAATCTATTCCTAAGCCTATCCAAAGTGGGAATTCCCACATCCTATAAATAGGCAGGTACTCCTCCACATTATTCATCCACAAATTCCTCCACAAATAAATTCCACCACAAAAGTGCAGTGCCTCGTGTCCGTGTCCATGCACATTGTCACGCCCCAGAACCAGAATACTGGAGAGCGGGGGACTGACTCAGCCAGCTACGTATTACGGGTAGATGAATACCGTATAATACGATCAATGCTGTCTAACCAGACGAGGGGGTACATACTACATAAAAGTCTTGCTATGGTCATTACACATCTATTGTCTCAATCATTCAAGCAAGGAAACAGAAATAGAGAACATGTAAGATAAAGCATTAAGGCGTCCCAAACGCTCAGTCAAAATATTCTTGAGATCTGGCTTTACAAAACATAGCCAGATGGTATAGCAAGTATACACAATTGTTATCAGCTGCAGTCTGACTTAATTATAATTATATAAAAGTAAGTACAAGACAATCCGACCAACATGTCGGTGCCAAACGGCTAAGTATAAAGGTAAATAACAAAACGAGTGGTGAAGTAAGGAACCCACTCGAGTCCTCCTGCAATCATTCCTCTAGTATTGACCATCCTGGAGGTAGAAGTACGCTGGATCCTCGGGAACCGGCTCTAAATCTGGCCATGCAAAACCAGAGAGGTTAGACCTCTAATAGCAAGTACCACAAGGAAGGACGATATGAAGGACATAAACCAGTAAGTAAAAGAATGTAAAAATAGATCTCTGCTTGCTACTAGGATTCACATCACATCACGACACTTCGAACCAACCTCCCAACCAAACAAGGACAGAAGTTGGCCCGTCATGTCCTGACATTCTGATTATCCCAGTTAGGTAACAGAGTAGTACAGTACACAAACAAATCATCGTGAACGGCCAATCAAATCCTACGGCTTGCTATTGTGAGTCCCAAGTTATCCTGGAATAATGCAATTAGGGATTCCGTAGTTCTTACTATGTGCAAGCAAGGCTAGTCTATCCAGTCAATCATGTGCGCCATGCATGAATTAGACGAGTCCTAGCAGGACGCCCGTCAATATACAATATACAATAATAATAAAAGCAGATACTGTTCCCTGCCCGTGTGGCAGATTTACAGTATCTGTGGGAACTAGCCGGCCCGTCGGGTACTACTCGTCCCAAGGGGGCTGCCATATAAGAACTCGGGAATCCATTCTCTCCATGCAATCATTATTTTATTTAACTTAATAGTCCCTACGTTGAGTGAAATCCCATGCCGTGGATCATGGTCATTCAAATGAGTACTTTCGTACGGGGTACAATATGCACAACTCTACAACGATACCAGTGCAGTTAGGTTGCAGGTCTTACATAGCGTGATGCGACAATCAAATCTAACCACGGTAATCATACCTTGACCATATAGTACACATGCTTCTTTTGTAGAAAATAAATAAATAAATAAATAAATAAATAGATTGAAGCCTGCATGTGCATGTATGTCAATATTCGGGATCAGCCAGTCGATTTGCAATAGTTCATAACATGAACGTGTCTTATTCATTCATTTCAATAAGACGACTAGCCAGTCTCTTAGTTCCAACTAGGAACGCATGATCAATTAGTCAAATAACCATCGTCATTAATGGTGACAAGGCATGAAAGTCATTTAGCATTAAATAGGGTTGAGTCTATAACTCTCAAGGTCAAGTTCCAGTCTCACTGGATATCCATATACCAATCCAGACACTTGGCACTAATACACAACTATAGGTATTAAAATATTAACATGCTAAGATTTTCGGGTTCATGCAAAAAGGCGTAAGGATATAATAGGGAATTATCATGCCAACATTAAATGAATAAAATATAGAACAAATAAAACTTCTAAGTCAGAAAGTCATGCTAACAAGTCCATGCTAAGGCCAAAAGTTACGCGAGAATCGTGCGTGTGAAAAGCACGCCAAGTTTAGTAGGTAGAAGGGAGCGTGGAACGTGGTACACGCTGGCAAGCGTGAGCGTGAAAAGTCACGCACGCAAGCACAGCGTGAGAGTAAAAAGTCACGCACGCCAAAAGTCACGTACAATGTGATCGTGAAAAGTCATGCACGCAAGCTCAGGGACATGAGCGTGAAAAGTCACGCACTCAGTACAAAGACAGGAGCGTGACTCAAAATTCATGCAGACAACGCGAGCGTGACTGAAAATACGCGCACGCAAATGCGAGCGTGACTAAAAATACACGCACGCACAGAGTGGACGTAACTCAAAAGTCACGCAGACAAGCACAGAGTGAGCGTAACTCAAAAGTTACGCAGACAAGCACAGAGTGAGCGTAACTCAAAAGTCACGCAGACAAGCACAGACATGAGCGTGACTAAAAATACATGCACGCTCATGAGAACGTTAGCGTGACTAAAATACACGCAAACACGTAAAGACGTGTGAGTGACTGGGCTGATGTTTCACGCGAGCACGTAAGAACGTGTGCGTACAACATCTCCCGAACTCGCCCTATGGAGCCTATGTTCCAGTGCCGGAGAAAATACACGCAAAGTTGGGAGATCAAAAACCCATGACAACCGAGAATAACAAATTAGATCTAGGAGAAACCAGCCACAGAAATCGAAAACGTTAAGAACTAATCTCTCTCAGAATCATGAGAGGAAGGAAAATGAACCACAAAAATGGTTCTCCAAGCAAGAAGCAAGATTGCACTTGCCTTCTCCTGCTGCTGGTAGGTGGTGGAGAGTAATGAGAGGAAGAAGAAGAAGTAATGGTGAAAATGAAGTAATGAGGAGAGAGAAAGAGATGGAAGCTTTAAATAGAAAGAGTGGTGGTAGGTGGGAGCTAATGGGCCGGGTTGTCCACCACCAATCCGAACCCAATAAGGCCGAACCAAATAAGCAAGACTAAAAGCAGGAAATAAAAGCAGGAAGAAAATGTAGAAATAAAATTGCAGGAAATTAATTAACATGAAAATTTAAAGAGCAGATAATTAATTAACATAAAATTTTAAAGGGGTTTAAATACAGAAAAATTACATGATAAATACTAAATAAATACACATGAGTTGTACATGTATAAAAATATGCATTCCGGGAACGGGGAGTGACATCTCTACCCACCTTAGAAAAATTTCGTCCTCGGAATTTCAAATCCAAGCCGGATAGAAATATCAGATCTAAACTAATACAAGCAATTCTAGTGAGCAAGCAATCATGTATACCATATCAAAAGCAAGTACTATATATGTAAATCCATCAATCTACGATATCAGGTAGTTCTATCCATAGAGTGATAAGCATGAAAAATCAAGACAATCAATGTATACAGAAAGAGATATACCTTGTGAGTCAAACATGTGTGGATACCGTGATCGGATATCATCCTCACGTTCCCACGTTGACTCTCCCAAGGAGTGATGACCCCAAGCAACACGGACAAGACTAATTGTTCGGTTCTTGAGTATCTTCTCTCTTCGGTCCAAAATGGACACAGGCTGTTCCTCGTAAGACAGGTTGGTACCAACAACCAGCTCAGAGTGATCGAGGACATGGCTTGGGTCCGATACATACCTACGTAATTGAGATACATGAAACACGTCATGCACCTCTCGTAACGAAGGTGGGAGGGATAAACGATAAGCAACATCGCCTATCCAACCAAGGATAACAAATGGGCCCACGTACCGCGGACTCAATTTTCCGCGAACGCCAAATCTAATGACCCCACGAGTAGGTGAGATCCGCAAGAATACGTGGTCTCCAACAGAAAACTCTAGCGGCCTACGATGCTGATCCGCCCAATGACGATGTCGATCCTGCGCAACTCGAAGTCGCTCTCTAATTCCCTTAACCACTTCAACCGTCTGAATAATCATTTCCGGGCCTAACATCTTTCTCTCCCCGATATCATCCCATGCAAGCGGTGACCTGCACTTCTTACCATATAATGCTTCGAATGGCGCCATCTGGATACTGGCCTGATAACTATTGTTGTATGAAAACTCGACCAAGTGCAGGTGACTCTCCCAAGACCCTCCAAAATCTAGAGTGCAAGCTCGCAACATGTCTTCTAAAGTCTGAATCGTTCTTTCTGATTGCCCATCCGTCTGCGGATGGTAAGCCGTGCTAAATCTTAACTTGGTACCCAGACTATGATGTAAGCTCTTCTAGAAATGTGATGTAAAGCGGGTATCTCGATTCGACACAATACTGACAGGGACTCCATGCTGCCTGACTATCTGTTGCATATACAACTCTGCCAACTTTTCTGTAGATTGCCCTACTCTGAAAGGAAGAAAATGTGCTACCTTCGTAAGTCGGTCCACTATCACCCAAATAGCGTCCTTACCACTTGGTGATCTTGGTAAACCGGTCACAAAGTCCATTGTAATATGCTCCCATTTCCATTCCGGAATAGGAAGCGGTTGTAACAACCCAGCTGGCCTCTGCTGTTCTGCCTTCACTTGCTGACATACTAAGCAACGGGAAACAAATCTAGCTATCTCCCTCTTCATTCCGTTCCACCAGAAATGCTGCTTGATATCTTTGTACATCTTGGTCCCTCCAGGATGAATAGAATACTGAGAACTGTGAGCTTCTGCCATAACCTCCTGTCTGATATCTCCACTAGGCACACATAGACGTGATCCAAACCTAAGTGTACCATCTTCATGAATTCTCATCTCCTTTCTGAGTCCTGACTCACATTCTGCCCTAAGCTTCTGAATCCTTGGGTCTTGTGCCTGAGCTGTCTTGATTCTGTCTACCAAGTCGGATTGAACTTGCAGACTTGTTAGAACTCCTACATCACTAGGAAGTATAACTTCGATGCCCATCTCCTGAAGGTCTTCTAAGATATGCCTCTGTGTTGTCAACATAAATGCGCCGCCTCTCCTGCTAAGAGCGTCTGCCACTACATTAGCCTTGCCTGGGTGATACTGAAGCTCCACGTCATAATCTTTGATCAACTCCAGCCATCTTCTCTGCCTCATGTTTAGTTCCTTCTGAGTAAAGATGTACTTCAGACTTTTATGGTCTGTGTACATTTCCACTCGGTCACCATATAAGTAATGCCTCCATAGCTTCAGAGCAAACACTACTGCCGCTAATTCCAAATCATGAGTTGGGTAATTCTTCTCGTGGTCCCGAAGCTGCCTAGACGTATATGCTATCACCTTCCCATGTTGCATAAGGACACATCCAAGTCCTTTACCTGACGCGTCACAATATACTGTAAAACCTCTGAGTCCAACTGGCAATGTAAGAATAGGTGCTGATATCAATTTCTGCTTCAAAGTCTCAAATGATGTCTGACATTCTGCCGACCAAACGAATGGTACATCCTTCCGGGTCAAGCGGGTCATGGGTGCTGAAAGCCTTGCAAAGTCTGACACAAACCTTCTATAATACCCTGCCAACCCCAAGAAACTCCGCACATCTGCTACGGTCTTGGGTACTGGCCAACTCTCTACTGCTTCTACCTTCTTGGGATCTACTGCTACTCCAGCTCCTGATATGATATGACCCAAAAATGAAATGTGATCCGACCAAAACTCACACTTGCTGAGCTTGGCATACAACTGGTTCTCTCTCAGAACCTGCAACACTTTCCTGAGGTGGTCTTCATGCTCCTCTTCACTAGCAGAGTATACGAGAATGTCGTCAAGAAACACAACGACAAACTGGTCTAAATAGGGCATAAAGATACGGTTCATTAAATCCATGAATATTGCTGGAGCATTAGTCAAACCAAACGGCATTACTAAGAACTCGTAATGCCCATACTTCGACCTGAATGCTGTCTTGGGGATGTCTTCCTTTCGAACCCTCACCTGATGGTACCCTGAACGAAGATCTATCTTGGAGAAAACTCTAGCCTTGCTCAACTGATCAAATAAGTCGTCGATCCTGGGTAATGGGTACTTGTTCTTCACTGTTGCCGCATTAAGCTTCCTGTAGTCAATGCACAATCTGGACGACCCATCCTTCTTTTCCATAAGTACTACTGGTGCTGCCCACGGTGATACGCTAGCTTGGATGAACTTTTTCTCCTTCAATTCCTCTATGTGCTGATATACCTTGGCTTGTTCTGAATCCGCCATTCTGTAAACTCGATCTGATATCGGTTTAGTTCCTGGTGCCAATTCTATACTGAACTCAATATCTCTAACTTGTGGTAGACCTGGAAGTTCTTCAGGAAATACGTCTAGAAATTCTTCAACTACCTTCGGAATCTGAACTTCCTCCATTGCCGTCACTACTCCCTGCTCTTGCTGAGTTGCCACTGATCTGACTAAGGTGAACCTCTTCATGCCTGGAATATCAAAAGATACACTCCCTCTACGACAATCTATTGTCGCATGACTGTCTTTCAGCCAGTCCATGCCTAAGATAACGTCGAAATTTCCAACAGGAAATTCTATCAACCGGGCAGGTAAGGAATGCCCGCAAACTACAATGCTACACGCTAAAATAACTCTACTAACTCCTACGAGCCCATTACCAGTGAGTATATTCAACCTCCCTGGCAATGCCTCGAACTCCATTCCTAATCGTGTCGCAAATCGTGCAGATATAAATGAATGGGATGCTCCCGAATCAAACAATGCTACTGCGGGATATGAGGCGACGAGAATGTTACCTGCCACAACATCTCCCGATGCTAATGCCTCTTCCAAGGACAGCGTGAATGCTTGCCCTCGACCTTCTTGCTGATTTCTATGCTGCGGCCTAGCCTGGTACTGCTGCTGGCCCCTGCCTTGATGATGCTGGGGTGGTCTATGCTGGTGTTGCTGCATCGGCGGTCCCTGCTGCCGAAACATCTGAGCCTGCGGTACTAACGGACGCTGCGCCAATGGCCTAACTGCCACCGCTGGTCCCCGATACTGGCCAGCCCCTGGTGCTGGCAGAGCAGGAAACTGCTGCCCTGGTCCTCCTGACCTCGAATTCATGGGACATGTGGTAACTCGATGATCTGGATTTCCACATATCAGACACAGTCCATTCAATGTCCGACACACATCTCTAGTGTGTCCCATCTTTCCACAATAAGTGCAGCTCGACGGGGGTTACTGTTTCCTCCTCTGTTGCTGTTGCTGCTGCTGTCTGGGTGGTGCTGGTCCTCGTATTGCCACATCGTGGATACGAATGCCAGTGGATGGTGCTGTTGTTCGGGGCGCTGCTCCCTCTCCTCCTTCAATCTGACTGTGGGATCTCTTCTGACCCCCAGTCCTTGCCGCAAGCCTCTGAATGGTGATCTTATGCCTTCGAGTTGTCGTCAATACTTCATCAAAAGTTTGGTAATTGTGCCCCTCTATCAATTGTAAGAGTTCAAGATGAAACCCTTGCTGAAACCTCATAGCCCTCTGGCGCTCTGTTGCTACCATCTCTGGGGCGAATCTACTCAATCTGCAGAACTCCGCTGCATAAGCATCTACAGTCTTGTCGGCCTGCCGGAGGTTGATAAACTTCTGTTGTAGCTCAAACTGCGCCACAACTCCATAGTACTTGGTCTTGAATCTTGCTGTGAAATCGTCCCAAGCCACAGGACGTCTGATGCCCACTTCCTCTGATTCCCACCAGTCACGTGCGAGATCCTGAAGTAACAACTTCACTTGATCCACACGTTCTTCTGCCGGTACCTTAGCTGCTGTCAGAATAGCCTCAATATCCTTAAGCCAGGCATCGGCTGAGATGGCATCCTCCGTGCCCTCGAAACGGCGGGGGTTGTATTTGCAAAACCTGGCTGATGCTCCTGAATCAGCCCTCACTCCTCTTTCCAAAGCCGTCTGCAATCCTTGGTTGAGCAACACGTTATGCTCCTGTAGCTGAGTGTGCATGCGCTGCTGGGCCAACATCTGATGTTGCTGAGCAGCCATCATTCCTCTCATGATCTCCAGAAGGGCTGGTGTGTCCACTTCCACAGGGGTAGGTAGAACTATGGGTGGGTTTGGAACTTTCGGATACTGCGGTCCAACTGCTGGTTCTACTATCACTTCTTCCTGGATAGTCTCCTGAGGTGAGACTGGCCCTTGTTGCTGACCAACCTGGTCATGTTGCCCATGATGCCCTTGTTGTTGCTGCCCAGCTCTAACCGATGCGGACGAAGTGCCCCTAAGAAAAGGGACAAGAGAACAATCAAACAACCGGACATGAAGGATCAATGAAGTCAAAGGATACCGAAATGTCAAGCAAGGGTTGAGAATAACGAATCATGAGATCAAGGGGGAACACGTGTGATTGAGACATCCTATAAATCAAAACATCCCACAAGTCTGAAATCAGACCTGCATGGGCTACCACTAAAACCTTGTCACGCCCCAGAACCAGAATACTGGAGAGCGGGGGACTGACTCAGCCAGCTACGTATTACGGGTAGATGAATACCGTATAATACGATCAATGCTGTCTAACCAGACGAGGGGGTGCATACTACATAAAAGTCTTGCTATGGTCATTACACATCTATTGTCTCAATCATTCAAGCAAGGAAACAGAAATAGAGAACATGTAAGATAAAGCATTAAGGCGTCCCAAACGCTCAGTCAAAATGTTCTTGAGATCTGGCTTTACAAAACATAGCCAGATGGTATAGCAAGTATACACAATTGTTATCAGCTGCAGTCTGACTTAATTACAACTATATAAAAGTAAGTACAAGACAATCCGACCAACATGTCGGTGCCAAACGGCTAAGTATAAAGGTATATAACAAAACGAGCGGAGAAGTAAGGAACCCACTCGAGTCCTCCTGCAATCATTCCTCTAGTATTGACCATCCTGGAGGTAGAAGTACGCTGGATCCTCGGGAACCGGCTCTAAATCTGGCCATGCAAAACCAGAGAGGTTAGACCTCTAATAGCAAGTACCACAAGGAAGGACGATATGAAGGACATAAACCAGTAAGTAAAAGAATGTAAAAAATAGATCTCTGCTTGCTACTAGGATTCATATCATATCACGACACTTCGAACCAACCTCCCAACCAAACAAGGACAGAAGTTGGCCCGTCATGTCCTGACATTCTGATTATCCCAGTTAGGTAACAGAGTAGTACAGTACACAAACAAATCATCTTGAACGGCCAATCAAATACTACGGCTTGCTATTGTGAGTCCCAAGTTATCCTGAAATAATGCAATTTGGGATTTCGTAGTTCTTACTATGTGCAAGCAAGGCTAGTCTATCCAGTCAATCATGTGCGCCATGCATGAATTAGACGAGTCCTAGCAGGACGCTCGTCAATATACAATATACAATGATAATAAAAGCATATACTGTTCCCTGCCCGTGTGGCAGATTTACAGTATCTGTGGGAACTAGCCGGCCCGTCGGGTACTACTCGTCCTAAGGGAGCTGCCATATAAGAACTCGAGAATCCATTCTCTCCATGCAATTATTATTTTATTTAACTTAATAGTCCCTACGTTGAGTGAAATCCCATGCCGTGGATCATGGTCATTCAAATGAGTACTTTCGTACGGGGTACGATATGCACAACTCTACAACGATACCAGTGCGGTTAGGTTGCAGGTCTTACATAGCGTGATGCGACAATCAAATCTAACCACGGTAATTATGCCTTAACCATATAGTACACATGCTTCTTTTGTAGAAATTAAATAAATAAATAAATAAATAAATAGATTGATTGAAGCCTGCATGTGTATGTATGTCAATATTCGGGATCAGCCAGTCGATTTACAATAGTTCATAACATGAACGTATCTCATTCATTCATTTCAATAAGACGACTAGCCAGTCTCTTAGTTCCAACTAGGAACGCATGATCAATTAGTCAAATAACCATCGTCATTAATGGTGACAAGGCATGAAAGTCATTTAGCATTAAATAGGGTTGAGTCTATAACTCTCAAGGTCAAGTTCCAGTCTCACTGGATATCCATATACCAATCCAGACACTTGGCACTAATACACAACTATAGGTATTAAAATATTAACATGCTAAGATTTTCGGGTTCATGCAAAAAGGCGTAAGGATATAATAGGGAATTATCATGCCAACATTAAATGAATAAAATATAGAACAAATAAAACTCCCAAGTCAGAAAGTCATGCTAACAAGTCCATGCTAAGGCCAAAAGTCACGCGAGAATCGTGCGTGTGAAAAGCACGCCAAGTTTAGTAGGTAGAAGGGAGCGTGGAACGTGGTACACGCTGGCAAGCATGAGCGTGAAAAGTCACGCACGCAAGCACAGCGTGAGAGTGAAAAGTCACGCACGCCAAAAGTCACGCACAATGTGATCGTGAAAAGTCATGCACGCAAGCTCAGGGACATGAGCGTGAAAAGTCACGCACTCAGTACAAAGACAGGAGCGTGACTCAAAATTCACGCAGACAACACGAGCGTGACTGAAAATACGCGCACGCAAACGCAAGCGTGACTAAAAATACACGCACGCACAGAGTGGACGTAACTCAAAAGTCACGCAGACAAGCACAGAGTGAGCGTAACTCAAAAGTCACGCAGACAAGCACAGAGTGAGCGTAACTCAAAAGTCACGCAGACAAGCACAGATATGAGCGTGACTAAAAATATACGCACGCTCATGAGAACGTTAGCATGACTAAAATACACGCAAACACGTAAAGACATGTGCGTGACTGGGCTGATGTTTCATGCGAGCACGTAAGAATGTGTGTGTACAACATCTCCCGAACTCGCCCTATGGAGCCTTTGTTCCAGTGCCAGAGAAAATACACGCAAAGTTGGGAGATCAAAAACCCATGACAACCGAGAATAACAAATTAGATCTAGGAGAAACCAGCCACAGAAATCGAAAACGTTAAGAACTAATCTCTCTCAGAATCATGAGAGGAAGGGAAATGAACCACAAAAATGGTTCTCCAAACAAGAAGCAAGATTGCACTTGCCTTCTCCTGCTGCTGGTAGGTGGTGGAGAGTAATGAGAGGAAGAAGAAGAAGTAATAGTGAAAATAAAGTAATGAGGAGAAAGAAAGAGATGGAAGCTTTAAATAGGAAGAGTGGTGGTAGGTGGGAGCTAATGGGCCGGGTTGTCCACCACCAATCCGAACCCAATAAGGCCGAACCAAATAAGCAAGACTAAAAGCAGGAAATAAAAGCAGGAAGAAAATACAGAAATAAAATTGCAGGAAATTAATTAACATAAAAATTTAAAGAGCAGATAATTAATTAACATGAAAATTTAAAGGGGTTTAAATACAGAAAAATTACATGATAAATACTAAATAAATACACATGAGTTGTACATGTATAAAAATATGCATTCCGGGAACGGAGAGTGACATCTCTACCCACCTTAGAAAAATTTCGTCCTCGGAATTTCAAATCCAAGCCGGATAGAAATATCAGAGCTAAACTAATACAAGCAATTCTAGTGAGCAAGCAATCATGTATACCATATCAAAAGCAAGTACTATATATGTAAATCCATCAATCTACGATATCAGGTAGTTCTATCCATAAAGTGATCAAGACAATCAAGGTATACAGAAAGAGATATACCTTGTGAGTCAAACAGGTGTGGATACCGTGATCGGATATCATCCTCACGTTCCCACGTTGACTCTCCCAAGGAGTGATGACCCCAAGCAACACGGGCAAGACTAATTATTCGGTTCTTGAGTATCTTCTCTCTTCGGTCTAAAATGGACACAGGCTGTTCCTCGTAAGACAGGTTGGTACCAACAACCAGCTCAGAGTGATCGAGGACATGGCTTGGGTCCGATACATACCTACGTAATTGAGATACATGAAACACGTCATACACCTCTCGTAACGAAGGTGGGAGGGATAAACGATAAGCAACATCGCCTATCCGATCAAGGATAACAAATGGGCCCACGTACCGCGGACTCAATTTTCTGTGAACGCCAAATCTAATGACCCCACGAGTAGGTGAGATCCGCAAGAATACGTGGTCTCCAACAGAAAACTCTAGCGGCCTACGATGCTGATCCGTCCAATGACGATGCCGATCCTGCGCAACTCGAAGTCGCTCTCTAATTCCCTTAACCACTTCAACCGTCTGAATAATCATTTCCGGGCCTAACATCTTTCTCTCCCCGATATCATCCCATACAAGCGGTGACCTGTACTTCTTACCATATAATGCTTCGAATGGCGCCATCTGGATACTGGTCTGATAACTATTGTTGTATGAAAACTCGACCAAGTGCAGGTGACTCTCCCAAGACCCTCCAAAATCTAGAGTGCAAGCTCGCAACATGTCTTCTAAAGTCTGAATCGTTCTTTCTGATTGCCCATCCGTCTGCGGATGGTAAGCCGTGCTAAATCTTAACTTGGTACCCAGACTATGATGTAAGCTCTTCCAGAAATATGATGTAAAGCGGGTATCTCGATCCGACACAATACTGACAGGGACTCCATGCTGCCTGACTATCTGTTGCATATACAACTCTGCCAACTTTTCTGTAGATTGCCCTACTCTGAAAGGAAGAAAATGTGCTACCTTCGTAAGTCGGTCCACTATTACCCAAATAGCGTCCTTACCACTTGGTGATCTTGGTAAACCGGTCACAAAGTCCATTGTAATATGCTCCCATTTCTATTCCGAAATAGGAAGCGGTTGTAACAACCCAGCTGGCCTCTGCTGTTCTGCCTTCACTTGCTGACATACCAAGCAACGGGAAACAAATCTAGCTATCTCCTTCTTCATCCCGTTCTACCAGAAATGCTGCTTGATATCTTGGTACATCTTGGTCCCTCCAGGATGAATAGAATACTGAGAACTGTGAGCTTCTGCCATAACCTCCTGTCTGATATCTCCACTAGGCACACATAGACGTGATCCAAACCTAAGTGTACCATCTTCATAAATTCTTATCTCCTTCCTGAGTCCTGACTCACATTTTGCCCTAAGCTTCTGAATCCTTGGGTCTTGTGCCTGAGCTGCCTTGATTCTGTCTACCAAGTCGGATTGAACTTGCAGACTTGTTAGAACTCCTACATCACTAGGAAGTATAACTTCGATGCCCATCTCCTGAAGGTCTTCTAAGATATGCCTTTGTGTTGTCAACATAAATGCGCCGCCTCTCCTGCTAAGAGCGTCTGCCACTACATTAGCCTTGCCTGGGTGATACTGAAGCTCCACGTCATAATCCTTGATCAACTCCAGCCATCTTCTCTACCTCATGTTTAGTTCCTTCTGAGTAAAGATGTACTTCAGACTTTTATGGTCTGTGTACATTTCCACTTGGTCACCATATAAGTAATGCCTCCATAGCTTCAGAGCAAACACTACTGCCGCTAATTCCAAATCATGAGTTGGGTAATTCTTCTCGTGGTCCCGAAGCTGCCTAGACGCATATGCTATCACCTTCCCATGTTGCATAAGGACACATCCAAGTCCTTTACCTGACGCATCACAATATACTGTAAAACCTCCGGGTCCAACTGGCAATGTAAGAATAGGTGCTGATATCAATTTCTGCTTCAAAGTCTCAAATGATGCCTGACATTCTGCCGACCAAACGAATGGTACATCCTTCCGGGTCAAGCGGGTCATGGGTGCTGAAAGCCTTGTAAAGTCTGACACAAACCTTCTATAATACCCTGCCAACCCCAAGAAACTCCGCACATCTGCTACGGTCTTGGGTACTGGCCAACTCTCTACTGCTTCTACCTTCTTGGGATCTACTGCTACCCCAGCTCCTGATATGATATGACCCAAAAATGAAATGTGATCCGACCAAAACTCACACTTGCTGAGCTTGGCATACAACTGGTTCTCTCTCAGAACCTGCAACACTTTCCTGAGGTGGTCTTCATGCTCCTCTTCACTAACAGAGTATACGAGAATGTCATCAAGAAATACAACGACAAACTGGTCTAAATAGGGCATAAAGATGCGGTTCATCAAATCCATGAATATTGTTGGAGCATTAGTCAAACCAAATGGCATTACTAAGAACTCGTAATGCCCATACTTCGACCTGAATGCTGTCTTGGGGATGTCTTCCTTTCGAACCCTCACCTGATGGTACCCTGAACGAAGATCTATCTTGGAGAAAACTCTAGCCTTGCTCAACTGATCAAATAAGTCGTCGATCCTGGGTAATGGGTACTTGTTCTTCACTGTTGCCGCGTTAAGCTTCCTGTAGTCAATGCACAATCTGGACGACCCATCCTTCTTTCCCACAAGTACCACTGGTGCTGCCCACGGTGATACGCTAGCTTGGATGAACTTCTTCTCCTTCAATTCCTCTATGTGCTGATATACCTTGGCCTGCTCTGAATTCGCCATTATGTAAACTCGATCTGATATCGGTTTAGTTCCTGGTGCCAATTCTATACTGAACTCAATATCTCTAACTGGTGGTAGACCTGGAAGTTCTTCAGGAAATACGTCTAGAAATTCTTCAACTACCTTCGGAATCTGAACTTCCTCCATTGCCGTCACTACTCCCTGCTCTTGCTGAGTTGCCTCTGATCTGACTAAGGTGAACCTCTTCATGCCTGGAATATCAAAAGATACACTCTCTCTACGATAATCTATTGTCGCATGACTGTCTTTCAGCCAGTCCATGCCTAAGATAACGTCGAAATTTCCAACAGGAAATTCTATCAACCGGGCAGGTAAGGAATGCCCGCAAACTACAACGCTACACGCTAAAATAACTCTACTAACTCCTACGAGCCCATTACCAGTGAGTATATTCAACCTCCCTGGCAATGCCTCGAACTCCATTCCTAATCGTGTCGCAAATCGTGTAGATATAAATGAATGGGATGCTCCCGAATCAAACAATGCTACTGCGGGATATGAGGCAACGAGAATGTTACCTGCCACAACATCTCCCGATGCTAATGCCTCTTCCAAGGACAGCGTGAATGCTTGCCCTCGACCTTCTTGCTGATTTCCATGCTGCGGCCTAGCCTGGTGCTGCTGCTGGCCCCTGCCTTGATGATGCTGGGGTGGTCTATGCTGGTGTTGCTGCATCGACGGTCCCTGCTGCCGAAACATCTGAGCCTGCGGTACTAACGGACGCTGCGCCAATGGCCTAACTGCCATCGCTGGTCCCCGATACTGGCCTGCCCCTGGTGCTGGCAGAGCAAGAAACTGCTGCCCTGGTCCTCCTGACCTCGAATTCATGGGACATGTGGTAACCCGATGATCTGGATTTCCACATATCAGACACAGTCCATTCAATGTCCGACACACATCTCTAGTGTGTCCCATCTTTCCACAATAAGTGCAGCTCGACGGGGGTTGCTGGTTCCTCCTCTGTTGCTGTTGCTGCTGCTGTCTGGGTGGTACTGGTCCTCGTATTGCCACATCGTGGATATGAATGCCAGTGGATGGTGCTGTTGTTCGGGGCGCTGCTCCCTCTCCTCCTTCAATCTGACTGTGGGATCTCTTCTGACCCCCAGTCCTTGCCGCAAGCCTCTGAATGGTGATCTCATGCCTTCGAGTTACCGTCAATACTTCATCAAAAGTTTGGTAATTGTGCCCCTCTATCAATTGCAAGAGTTCAAGATGAAACCCTTGCTGAAACCTCATAGCCCTCTGGCGCTCTGTTGCTACCATCTCTGGGGCGAATCTACTCAATCTGCAGAACTCTGCTGCATAAGCATCTACAGTCTTACCGGCCTGCCGGAGGTTGATAAACTTCTGTTGTAGCTCAAACTGCGCCACAACTCCATAGTACTTGGTCTTGAATCTTGCTGTGAAATCGTCCCAAGCCACAGGACGTCTGATGCCCACTTCCTCTGATTCCCACCAGTCACGTGCGAGATCCTGAAGTAACAACTTCACTAGATCCATACGTTCTTCTGTCGGTACCTTAGCTGCTGTCAGAATAGCCTCAATATCCTTAAGCCAGGCATCGGCTGAGATGGCATCCTCCGTGCCCTCGAAACGGCGGGGGTTGTATTTGCAAAACCTGGCTGATGCTCCTGAATCAGCCCTCACTCCTCTTTCCAAAGCCGTCTGCAATCCTTGGTTGAGCAACACGTTCTGCTCTTGTAGCTGAGTGTGCATGCGCTGCTGGGCCAACATCTGATGTTGCTGAGCAGCCATCATTCCTCTCATGATCTCCAGAAGGGCTGGTGTGTCCACTTCCACAGGGGTAGGTAGAACTATGGGTGGGTTTGGAACTTCCGGATACTGTGGTCCAACTGCTGGTTCTACTATCACTTCTTCCTGGATAGTCTCCTGAGGTGAGACTGGCCCTTGTTGCTGACCAACCTGGTCATGTTGCCCATGTTGCCCTTGTTGTTGCTGTCCAGCTCTAACCGATGCGGACGAAGTGCCCCTAAGAAAAGGGACAAGAGAACAATCAAACAACCGGACATGAAGGATCAATGAAGTCAAAGGATACCGGAATGTCAAGCAAGGGTTGAGAATAACGAATCATGAGATCAAGGAGGGAACACGTGTGATTGAGACATCCTATAAATCAAAACACCCCACAAGTCTGAAATCAGACCTGCATGGGCTACCACTAAAACCTTGTCACGCCCCAGAACCAGAATACTGGAGAGCGGGGGACTGACTCAGCCAGCTACGTATTACGGGTAGATGAATACCGTATAATACGATCAATGCTGTCTAACCAGACGAGGGGGTGCATACTACATAAAAGTCTTGCTATGGTCATTACACATCTATTGTCTCAATCATTCAAGCAAGGAAACAGAAATAGAGAACATGTAAGATAAAGCATTAAGGCGTCCCAAATGCTCAGTCAAAATGTTCTTGAGATCTGGCTTTACAAAACATAGCCAGATGGTATAGCAAGTATACACAATTGTTATCAGCTACAGTCTGACTTAATTACAACTATATAAAAGTAAGTACAAGATAATCCGACCAACATGTCGGTGCCAAATGGCTAAGTATAAAGGTATATAACAAACGAGCGGTGAAGTAAGGAACCCACTCGAGTCCTCCTGCAATCATTCCTCTAGTATTGACCATCCTGGAGGTAGAAGTACGCTGGATCCTCGGGAACCGGCTCTAAATCTGGCCATGCAAAACCAGAGAGGTTAGACCTCTAATAGCAAGTACCACAAGGAAGGACGATATGAAGGACATAAACCAGTAAGTAAAAGAATGTAAAAATAGATCTCTGCTTGCTACTAGGATTCACATCACATCACGACACTTCGAACCAACCTCCCAACCAAACAAGGACAGAAGTTGGCCCGTCATGTCCTGACATTCTGATTATCCCAGTTAGGTAACAGAGTAGTACAGTACACAAACAAATCATCTTGAACGGCCAATCAAATCCTACGGCTTGCTATTGTGAGTCCCAAGTTATCCTGGAATAATGTAATTTGGGATTTCGTAGTTCTTACTATGTGCAAGCAAGGCTAGTCTATCCAGTCAATCATGTGCGCCATGCATGAATTAGACGAGTCCTAGCAGGACGCCCGTCAATATACAATAATAATAATAATAAAAGCAGATACTGTTCCCTGCCCGTGTGGCCAGATTTACAGTATCTGTGGGAACTAGCCGGCCCGTCGGGTACTACTCGTCCCAAGGGGCTGCCATGTAAGAACTCGGGAATCCATTCTCATGCAATCATATTTTATTTAACTTAATAGTCCCTACGTGAGTGAATCCCATGCCGGGATCATGGTCATTCAAATGAGTACTTTCGTACGGGGTACGATATGCACAACTCTACAACGATACCAGTGCGGTTAGGTTGCAGGTCTTACATAGCGTGATGCGACAATCAAATCTAACCACGGTAATCATGCCTTGATCATATAGTACACATGCTTCTTTGTAGAAAATAATAAATAAATAAATAGATGAAGCCTGCTGTGCATGTATGTCAATATTCGGAATCAGCCAGTCGATTTGCAATATTTCATAATATGAACGTGTCTCATTCATTCATTTCAATAAGACGACTAGCCAGTCTCTTAGTTCCAACTAGGAACGCATGATCAATTAGTCAAATAACCATCAGTCATTAATGGTGACAAGGCATGAAAGTCATTTAGCATTAAATAGGGTTGAGCTATAACTCTCAAGGTCAAGTTCCAGTCTTACTGGATATCATATACCAATCCAGACACTTGGCACTATACACAACTATAGGTATTAAAATATTAACATGCTAAGATTTTCGGGTTCATACAAAAAGGCGTAAGGATATAATAGGGAATTATCATGCCAATATTAAATGAAAAAATATAGAACAAATAAACTCCAAGTCAGAAAGTCATGCTAACAAGTCCATGCTAAGGCCAAAAGTCACGCGAGAATCGTGCGTATGAAAGCACGCCAAGTTTAGTAGGTAGGGGAGCGTGGAACGTGGTACACGCTGGCAAGCGTGAGCGTGAAAAGTCACGCACGCAAGCACAGCGTGAGAGTGAAAAGTCACGCACGCCAAAAGTCGCACAATGTGATCGTGAAAAGTCATGCACGCAAGCTCAGGGACATGAGCGTGAAAAGTCACGCACTCAGTACAAAGACAGGAGCGTGACTCAAAATTCACGCAGACAACGCGAGCGTGACTGAAAATACGCGCACGCAAACGCAAGCGTGACTAAAAAACACGCACGCACAGAGTGGACGTAACTCAAAGTCACGCAGACAAGCACAGAGTGAGCGTAACTCAAAAGTCACGCAGACAAGCACAGAGTGAGCGTAACTCAAATGTCACGCAGACAAGCACAGACATGAGCGTGACTAAAAATATACGCACGCTCATGAGAACGTTAGCGTGACTAAAATACACGCAAACACGTAAAGACGTGTGCGTGATGGGCTGATGTTTCACGCGAGCAAAGAACGTGTGGTACAACATCTCACGAACTCGCCCTATGGAGCCTTTGTTCCAATGCCAGAGAAAATACACGCAAAGTGGGAGATCAAAACCATGACAACGAGAATAACAAATTAGATCTAGGAGAAACCAGCCACAGAAATCGAAAATTTAAGAACTAATCTCTCTCAGAATCATGAGAGGAAGGAAAATGAACCACAAAAATATTTCTCCAAGCAGAAGCAAGATTGCACTTGCCTTCTCCTGCTGCTGGTAGGTGGGAGAGTAATGAGAGGAAGAAGAAGAAGTAATGGTGAAAATGAAGTAATGAGGAGAGAGAGAGATGAAAGCTTTAAAAGGAAGAGTGGTGGTAGGTGGGAGCTAATGGGCCGGGTTGTCCACCACCAATCCGAACCCAAAAGGCCGAACCAAATAAGCAAGACTAAAAGCAGGAAATAAAAGCAGGAAGAAAATGCAGAAATAAAATTACAGGAAATTAATTAACATGAAAATTTAAGAGCAGATAATAATTAACATGAAAATTTAAAGGGTTTAAATACAGAAAAATTAATGATAAATACTAAATAAATACACATGAGTTGTACATGTATAAAAATATGCATTCCGGGAACGGGGAGTGACATCTCTACCCACCTTAGAAAAATTCTGTCCTCGAAATTTCAAATCCAAGCCGGATAGAAATATCAGAGCTAAACAATACAAGCAATTCTAGTGAGCAAGCAATGTCTTACCATATCAAAAAGCAAGTACTATATATGTAAATCCATCAATCTACGATATCAGGTAGTTCTATCCATAAAGTGATAAGCATGAGAAATCAAGACAATCAAGGTATACAGAAAGAGATAACCTTGGAGTCAAACAGGTGTGGATACCGTGATCGGATATCATCCTCACGTTCCCACGTTAACTCTCCCAAGGAGTGATGAACCCCAAGCAACACGGACAAGACTAATGTTCGGTTCTTGAGTATCTTCTCTCTTCGGTCCAAAATGGACACAGGCTGTTCCTCGTAAGACAGGTGGTACCTACAACCAGTCAGAGTGATCGAGGACAGGCTGGGTCCGATACATACCTACGTAATTGAGATACATGAAACACGTCATGCCTCTGTAACGAAGGTGGGAGGGATAAACGATAAGCAACATCGCCTATCCGATCAAGGATAACAAATGGGCCCACGTACCGCGGACTCAATTTTCCGCGAACGCCCAAATCTAATGACCCCACGAGTAGGTGAGATCCGCAAGAATACGTGGTCTCCAACAGAAAAACTCTAGCGGCCTACGATCTGATCCGCCCAATGACGATGCCGATCCTGCGCAACTCGAAGTCGCTCTCTAATTCCCTTAACCACTTCAACCGTCTGAATAATCATTTCCGGGCCTAACATCTTTCTCTCCCCGATATCATCCCATGCAAGCGGTGACCTGCACTTCTTACCATATAATGCTTCGAATGGTGCCATCTGGATACTGGCCTGATAACTATATGTTATGAAACTCGACCAAGTGCAGGTGACTCTCCCAAGACCCTCCAAAATCTAGAGTGCAAGCTCGCAACATGTCTTCTAAAGTCTGAATCGTTCTTTCTGATTGCCCATCGTCTGCGGATGGTAAGCCGTGCTAAATCTTAACTTGGTACCCAGACTATGATGAAGCTCTTCCAGAAATGTGATGTAAAGCGGGTATCTCGATCCGACACAATACTGACAGGGACTCCATGCTGCCTGACTATCTGTTACATATACAACTCTGCCAACTTTTCTGTAGATTGCCCTACTCTGAAGGAAGAAAATGTGCTACCTTCGTAAGTTGGTCCACTATCACCCAAATAGCGTCCTTCCACTTTGTGATCTTGGTAAACCGGTCACAAAATCCATTGTAATATGCTCCCATTTCTATTTCGGAATAGGAAGCGGTTGTAACAACCCAGCTGGCCTCTGCTGTTCTGCCTTCACTTGCTGACATACCAAGCAACGGGAAACAAATATAGCTATCTCCCTCTTCATCCCGTTCTACCAGAAATGCTGCTTGATATCTTGGTACATCTTGGTCCCTCCAGGATGAATAGAATACTGAGAACTGTGAGCTTCTGCCATAACTCCTGTCTGATATCTCCACTAGGCACACATAGACGTGATCCAAACCTAAGTGTACCATCTTCATGAATTCTCATCTCCCCCTGAGTCCTGACTCACATTTTGCCCTAAGCTTCTGATCCTTGGATTGTGCCTGAGCTGCCTTGATTCTGTCTACCAAGTCGGATTGAACTTGCAGACTTGTTAGAACCTACATCACTAGGAAGTATAACTTCGATGCCCATCTCCTGAAGGTCTTCTAAGATATGCCTCGTGTTGTCAACATAAATGCGTCGCCTCTCCTGCTAAGAGCGTCTGCACTACATTAGCCTTGCCTGGGTGATACTGAAGCTCCACGTCATAATCCTTGATAACTCCAGCCATCTTCTCTGCCTTAGTTTAGTTCCTTCTGAGTAAAGATGTACTTCAGACTTTATGGTCTGTGTACATTTCCACTCGGTCACCATATAAGTAATGCCTCCATAGCGTCAGAGCAAACACTACTGCCGCTAATTCCAAATCATGAGTTGGGTAATTCTTCTCGTGGTCCCGAAGCTGCCTAGACGCATATGCTATCACCTTTCCATGTTGCATAAGGACACATCCAAGTCCTTTACCTGAGTATCACAATATACTATAAAACCTCCGGGTCCAACTGGTAATGTAAGAATAGGTGCTGATATCAATTTCTGCTTCAAAGTCTCAAATGATGCCTGACATTCTGCCGACCAAACGAATGGTCATCCTTCCAGGTCAAGCGGGTCATGGGTGCTGAAAGCCTTGCAAGTTTGACACAAACCTTCTAATACCCTGCCAACCCCAAGAAACTCCGCACATCTGCTACGGTCTTGGGTACTGGCCAACTCTCTACTGCTTCTACCTTCTTGGGATCTACTGCTACTCCGTCTCCTGATATGATATGACCCAAAAATGAAATATGATCGACCAAAACTCACACTTGCTGAGCTTGGCATACAATTGGTTCTCTCTCAGAACCTGCAACACTTTTCTGAGGGTGGTCTTCATGCCTCTTTACTAGCAGAGTATACGAGATGTCGTCAAAAAACACAACGACAAACTGGTCTAAATAGGACATAAAGATGCGGTTCATCAAATCCATGAATATTGCTGGAGCATTAGTCAAACCAAACGGCATTACTAAGAACTCGTAATGCCCATACTTCGACCTGATGCTGTCTTGGAGATGTCTTCCTTTCGAACCCTCACCTTATGGTACCCTGAACGAAGATCTTGGAGAAAACTCTAGCCTTGCTCAACTGATCAAATAAGTCGTCGATCCTGGGTAATGGGTACTTGTTCTTCACTGTTGCCGCGTTAAGCTTCCTGTAGTCAATGCACAATCTGGACGACCCATCCTTCTTTCCCACAAGTACCACTGGTGCTGCCCACGGTGATACGCTAGCTTGGATGAACTTCTTCTCCTTCAATTCCTCTATGTGCTGATATACCTTGGCCTGTTCTGAATCTGCCATTCTGTAAACCGATCTGATATCGGTTTAGTTCCTGGTGCCAATTCTATACTGAACTCAATATCTCTAACTGGTGGTAGACCTGGAAGTTCTTCAGAAAATACGTCTAAAAATTCTTCAACTACCTTTAGAATCTGAACTTCCTCCATTGCCGTCACTACTCCCTGCTCTTGCTGAGTTGCCTCTGATCTGACTAAGGTGAACCTCTTCATGCCTGAAATATCAAAGATACACTCCCTCTACGACAATCTATTGTCGCATGACTGTCTTTCAGCCAGTCCATGCCTAAGATAACGTCGAAATTCCAACAGGAAATTCTATCAACCGGGCAGGTAAGGAATGTCCACAAACTACAACGCTACACGCTAAAATAACTCTACTAACTCCTACGAGCCATTACCAGTGAGTATATAAACATCCCTGGCAATGCCTCGAATCCATTCCTAATGTGTCACAAATCGTGTAGATATAAATGAATGGGATGCTCCCGAATCAAACAATGCTACTGCGGGATATGAGGCGACGAGATGTTACCTGCCACAACATCTCCCGATGCTAATGCCTCTTCCAAGGACAGCGTGAATGCTTGCCCTCGACCTCCTTGCTGATTTCTATGCTGCGGCCTAGCTGGTGCTGCTGCTGGCCCTGCCTTGATGATGCTGGGGTGGTCTATGCTGGTGTTGCTGCATCGGCGGTCCCTGCTGCCGAAACATCTGAGCCTGCGGTACTAACGGACGCTGCACCAATGGCCTAACTGCCAACGCTGGTCCCCGATACTGGCCTGCCCCTGGTGCTGGCGAGCAGGAAACTGCTGCCTGGTCCTCCTGACCTCGAATTCATGGGACATGTGGTAACCGATGATCTGGATTTCCATATATCAGACACAGTCTATTCAATGTCCAACACATCTCTAGTGTGTCCCATCTTCCACAATAAGTGCAGCTCGACGGGGGTTGCTGGTTCCTCGCTGTTGCTGTTGCTGCTGCTGTCTCGGTGGTACTGGTCCTCGTATTGCCACATCGTGGATACGAATGCAGTGGATGGTGCTGTTGTCGGGGCGCTGCTCCCTCTCCTCCTTCAATCTGACTGTGGGATCTCTTCTGACCCCCAGTCCTTGCCGCAAGCCTCTGAATTGTGATCTCATGCCTTCGAGTTGCCGTCAATACTTCATCAAAAATTTGGTAATTGTGCCCTCTATCAATTGCAAGAGTTCAAGATAAAACCCTTGCTGAAACCTATAGCCCTCTGGCGCTCTGTTGCTACCATCTCTGGGGCGAATCTACTCAATCTGCAGAACTCCGTGCATAAGCATCTACAGTCTTGTCGGCCTGCGGAGGTTGATAAACTTCTGTTGTAGCTCAAACCGCGCCACAACTCCATAGTACTTGATCTTGAATCTTGCTGTGAAATCGTCACAAGCCACAGGACGTCTGATGCCCACTTCCTCTGATTCCCACCAGTCACGTACGAGATCCTGAAAGTAACAACTTCACTAGATCACACGTTCTTCTGCGGTACCTTAGCTGCTGTCAGAATAGCCTCAATATCCTTAAGCCAGGCATCGGCTGAGATGGCATCCTCCGTGCCCTCGAAACGGCGGGGGTTGTATTTGCAAAACCTGGCTGATGCTCCTGAATCAGCCCTACCCTCTTTCCAAAGCCGTCTGCAATCCTTGGTTGAGCAACACGTTCTGCTCTTATAGCTGAGGTGCCTGCGTGCTGGGCAACATCTGATGTTGCTGAGCAGCCATCATTCTTCATGATCTCCAGAAGAGCTGGTGTGTCCACTTCACAGGGGTAGGTGGAACTATGGGTGGGTTTGGAACTTCCGGATACTGCGGTCCAACTGCTGGTTCTACTATCACTTCCTGGATAGTCTCCTGAGGTGAGACTGGCCCTTGTTGCTGACCAACCTGGTCATGTTGCCTATGTTGCCCTTGTGTTGCTGCCCAGCTCTAACCGATGCGGACGAAGTACCCCTAAGAAAAGGGACAAGAGAATAATCAAACAACCGGACATGAAGGATCAATGAAGTCAAAGGATACCGGAATGTCAAGCAAGGGTTGAGAATAACGAATCATGAGATCAAGGGAGGAAACACGTGTGATTGAGACATCCTTATAAATCAAAACACCCCACAAGTCTGAAATCAGACCTGCATGGGCTACCACTAAAACCTTGTCAGCCCCAGAACCAGAATACTGGAGAGGGGGGACTGACTCAGCCAGCTACGTATTACGGGTAGATGAATACCGTATAATACGATCAATACTGTCTAACCAGACGAGGGGGTGCATACTACATAAAAGTCTTGCTATGGTCATTCACATCTATTGTCTCAATCATTCAAGCAAGAAAACAGAAATAGAGAACATGTAAGATAAAGCATTAAGGGTCCCAAACGCTCAGTCAAAATGTTCTTGAGATCTGGCTTTACAAAACATAGCCAGATGGTATAGCAAGTATACACAATTGTTATCAGCTGCAGTCTGACTTAATTACAACTATAAAAGTAAGTACAAGACAATCCGACCAACATGTCGGTGCCAAATGGCTAAGTTAAAAGGTATAACAAAAAGAGCGGTGAAGTAAGGAACCCACTCAAGTCCTCCTGCAATCATTCCTCTAGTATGACCATCCTGGAGGTAGAAGTACGCTGGATCCTCGGGAACCGGCTCTAAATCTGGCCATGCAAAAACCAGAGAGATAGACCTCTAATAGCAAGTACCAAGGAAGGACGATATGAAGGACATAAACCAGTAAGTAAAAAATGTAAAAAAAGATCTCTGCTTGCTACTAGGATTCACATCACACCACGACATTCGAACCAACTTCCAACCAAATAAGGACAGAAGTTGGCCCGTCATGTCTGATATTTGATTATCCCAGTTAGGTACAGAGTAGTACAGTACACAAACAAATCATCTTGAACGGCGAATCAAATCCTACGGTGCTATTGTGAGTCCCAAGTTATCCTGGAATAATGCAATTTGGGATTCCGTAGTTCTTACTATGTGCAAGCAAGGCTAGTCTATCCAGTCAATCATGTGCGCCATGCATGAATTAGACGAGTCCTAGCAGGACGCCCGTCAATATACAATATACAATAATAATAAAAGCAGATACTGTTCCTGCCGTGTGGCAGATTTACAGTATCTGTACGAACTAGCCGGCCCGTCGGGTACTACTCGTCCCAAGGGGGCTGCCATGTAAGAACACGGGAATCCATTCTCTCCATGCAATCATTATTTTATTACTTAATAGTCCCTACGTTGAGTGAAATCCCATGCCGTGGATCATGGTCATTCAAATGAGTACTTTCGTACGGGGTTACGATATGCACAACTCTACAACGATACCAGTGCGGTTAGGTTGCAGGTCTTACATAGCGTGATACGACAATCAAATCTAACTACGGTAATCATGCCTTGACCATATAGTACACATGCTTCTTTTGTAGAAAATAAATAAATAAATAATAGATTGAAGCCTGCATGTGCATGTATGTCAATATTCGGGATCAGCCAGTCGATTTGCAATAGTTCATAACATGAACGTGTCTCATTATTCATTTCAATAAGAACGACTAGCCAGTCTCTTAGTTCCAACTAGGAACGCATGATCAATTAGTCAAATAACCATCGTCATTAATGGTGACAAGGCATGAAGTCATTTAGCTTAAATAGGATTGAGTCTATAACTCTCAAGGTCAAGTTCCAGTCACTGGATATCTATATACCAATCCAGACACTTGGCACTAATACACAACTATAGGTATTAAAATATTAACATGCAAGATTTTCGGGTTCATGAAAAAGGCGTAAGGATATAATAGGGAATTATCATGCCAACATTAAATGAATAAAAATATAGAACAAATAAAACTTTCAAGTCAGAAAGTCATGCTAACAAGTCCATGCTAAGACCAAAAGTCACGCGAGAATCGTGCATGTGAAAAGCACGCCAAGTTTAGTAGGTAGAAGGGAGCGTGGAACGTGGTACACGCTGGCAAGCGTGAGCGTGAAAAGTCACGCACGCAAGCACAGCGTGAGAGTGAAAAGTCACGCACGCCAAAGTCACGCACAAGGATCGTGAAAAGTCATACGCAAGCTCAGGGACACATGAGCGTGAAAAGTCACGCACTCAGTACAAAGACAGGAGCGTGACTCAAATTTACGCAGACAACGCGAGCGTGACTGAAAATACGCGCACGCAAACGCGGCGTGACTAAAAATACACGCAGGCATAGAGTGGACGTAACTCAAAAGTCACGCAGACAAGCACAGAGTGAGCGTAACTCAAAAGTCTGCAGACAAGCACAGAGTGAGCGTAATCAAAAGTCACGCAGACAAGCACAGACATGAGCGTGACTAAAATACACGCACGCTCATGAGAACGTTAGCGTGACTAAAAACACGCAAACACGTAAAGACGTATGCGTGACTAGGCTGATGTTTCACGCGAGCACGTAAGAACGTGTGCGTACAACATCTCCCGAACTCGCCTATGGAGCCTTTGTTCCAGTGCCAGAGAAAATACACGCAAAGTTGGGAGATCAAAAACCCTGACAACCGAGAATAACAAATTAGATCTAGGAGAAACCAGCCACAGAAATCGAAAACGTTAAGAACTAATCTCTCTCAGAATCATGAGAGGAAGGGAAATGAACCACAAAAATGGTCTCCAAGCAAGAAGCAAGATTGCACTTGCCTTCTCCTGCTGCTGGTAGGTGGTGCGAGAGTAATGAGAGGAAGAAGAAGAAGTAATGGTGAAAATGAAGTAATGAGGAGAGAGAAGAGATGGAAGCTTTAATAGGAAGAGTGGTGGTAGGTGGGAGTAATGGGCCGGGTTGTCCACCACCAATCTGAACCATAAGGCCGAACCAAATAAGCAAGACTAAAGCAAGAAATAAAGCGAAAGAAAATACAGAAATAAAATTGCAGGAAATTAATTAACATGAAAATTTAAAGAGCAGATAATTAATTAACATGAAAATTTAAAGGGTTTAAATACAGAAAAATTACATGATAAATACTAAATAAATACACATGAGTTGTACATGTAAAAATACGCATTCCGAGAACGGAAAGTGACACCATCCTTTTGTTTTTACTATTTCTTTTATAAACATATACATTAATTTCTCTAAGTACGACAACCCCGGACTCGACGTCTTCACGTGTCTCGCAGGCGCGTACCGACACAATACCCTAATCCTAACCCTAACCATCTGCCAATCCAAACATCACCACCTGCCCACACCACGGCTGCCTATCCCGGCCATGGAGAGACTCGACCAGCCCGACTCCCCTCGGCCACCCACATCCCAGCCACCGTCGACCCCAGATCCACCCTCGCACCACAACCATCTCCGTCACCAGCAAACCCCATCATCACATCCCACCACGACCGACACCAAACCCGACCAACCACCATCTCGGCCGCCTCTGCCTCCGGCAACCCAATAACCACCAAAATTCGTAAATTTTCAAATAAAAGAGAAATAAAACCTCACCTCAGATCTGTCATCCGACCCGCGGCTACTGCTGCTCCTCCGCGCAGCGCCTCAGCTGCCCCACCATCCTGACGGGAAGCCACCGCACATCAAGCGTCGGGGCCAGCGCTCTGCACAGCTAACGATGTGTCGGTGCCTCGCCCCATCCTCGCCGGCCGGAGATCGGAGCGCCGCTCCAGTGCACGCTCCACCGCACGACAGCCCGCGTCGGTGAACCCGACCCTAGCCGTCGAACCCTGTCCTCCGCCTCAACCATGTACGCCGCGAAAACTCCGCCCAGCTTCACTCTCCTCCGCCAGGTCGACAAGCCCTAGCGCCGCCTCCGACTTCTCCTCCCCCGCGCTCGCCTCCTTCTCCACTGCCCACCGCCTGAGCGTCGGATCGCCACCCCTCTCTCTAACCATCTCGCCTCCTTCCAGCCTCCAGTGCTCCCGACCGCCTGAGCCTCCGTCGTCTCGGCGAAACTCCGCGACGCCCCCGCTCCGGACCACACAGCTCCGGCGAAACCCCCGCATGCCGCCGCCCACGCCCAGTCCAGCGCCGCATCTCGCCGCCTCTCGCTCCCTCCGCCTCTCCTCTTTTCCACTCCTCCCAAATCGACCCCTCCGACTTCTTCCCCTCTCTGCGCTCGAATCTCCCATCTCCCTCTCCTCAGTTCTCTCCTCCTTGTTCCTCTCTCTTCAAAAAAAAATAGAGAGAAAACCCTTTCTTACTTTGCTGTTTGGTTTCCAGCACAGATGTGTACTGCGTGATAGTCTTTTTTTTTTTACTTTAATTTTGTCGTTTGTCTCTTTCAACAGGACAGCTGTCTCAATTTTGTTTTTCTAATTATTTTATCTTTTTTTTTCTTTCTTATTTTAATTTGTAGATTTGATTTGTGTTTTGTCAGTAATAAGCATCTGACTATATGTTATTAATAATTTATTTTTTTCCTTCTCTGCTAACCCTCTCTCTCTAAATTGTTTAGTACTGGGGGACATGTGTTCTCCTTCGAAAGAGGAGAACTTTAAGCAGTTACTATTATGTTATTATAGTATATATTTTATTAGTATTATTATTATTAATGATTAGTTATGAATATTAGGGTTGTGGATATTAGTTTAAGTTATTATTTCATTATTTGTATTTTAGTATCATTTTTAATATGTATTTTATTAAAAAAAGGATAGAGCTATATAGGTACTTTCAAATTTGGAGTTTCGATCTACAATATTTTCTAGACTTTATATATTTATTTGAAAATATTTTTACTAATAGATTTCTACGAAAAATCTTACCTTTACAACTTAGAGTCTAGTCTAAAAATGATTTCGATTTTTCAATGTATTATTAAAAGTTATTTTACTAGCAAAAATCTAGTTCCAAATATTGTAGTATTTTCTAAAAATCATATATCTATTATTCGTCAAAATTTTCTCTATTCCTACCGTGACTCAATCACAAATCTCCTATTCCTCACCAATACTAGACTACCCTATGTCGACCTTAACTATTCTGACCGTCCCGAACCGATGGAACTGTCGTGCCACCATCGAGGTCACCTTGTATAGTGTTGCACCAAAGTCACAGTTCATACCAGCTTGATCCTCGCAGCACACCCGGCGTACTACCAGGCAAGACCCTTACCATTTGCTGTTTAATTATTTAGCTCATATTTCCATGCTGTTCATTATTTTTTATGTAAAAAAAACTGTGATACATGGCATAACTGTTAGAACTTACTGTTCATTTATTTCCTGCTATGTATTTTTTCTTACATTAAACTAGATTTAAGGGACCACCTTGTGTGTTGCATTCATGGCCTTGACACGTTATAACACGAAGTGTGTGTCATATGTAGAACACGAAAGTGCGTGATTGGCTGGCCACCAGTACGTACAGCCGTGCGATAGGAATAATCGCTAATAGAGATTGTATGCTAGTTTGACTTAGCGGTTATAGTGGTTGTGTTGTGGATGCAACACAGTAGGCATTGGGCGGGAGGACAATTCCTTAGCGTATGGGCTTCGATGCACTTCCCTTGTGACCGGACTCTCCGCTGGAGATACGGGGTTGATGATCCATGATTACTGATGGGGGCCTCTGGTGCCCAAGGGGGACTAAGCCGATCCTATTCAGCCAGGGCCCATGCGTAGGAAGGATTGTTCTTAACTACATTTCACATAGAACGGTTAGGCACCTTTATCCGTTAGGTACGAGTACTTTTGGTTGGGTACTTGTATCTGACCGTGACTTGGAACAATAACTTGTCGCGGATTAGTTCGTCACATCTTGTCCTTGTTTGGTTGTAGGTGTGACTTACTACTTCGATGAGAAGGTATTGAATCTTGTTGGGGTCCGGATACCATATTGGATTCATAGCATGGGAAGATACGTTACCGTAAATAGTTTACCATCTCCTGTCCTTGTTTGGTTGGGGGGATGGTACGCTGTTCAGTAGGTACGTATTGGAACTGTTATAATTCGATTTACTTATTTATTTGAGCATATTTATTCAGTTTATATGGCATGATATTATGTGTCTTGTTACGTCCCTCTGAGGACCTGGTTATCTTCCAGGTGTGTGCTATTGTCTTTCGCAGGTGTTCTAGCTTTAGCCGTGTTCATCGCCATTTCTTCGAGGATGATTACATGGATCGTCTTCGCTTCGCTCGCCAAAATCTTTCTTTTGTTATGTATTTCTTTTCATAGTGGTAGTGAATTTGTCTCGCCCAACTACATGTACCAAATGACAATTTCATAGTTGATTATATGAGATCTTATTCATTATTTTGTGTGGATGAGATTAGTTATGGTTCTACTGTATTTTACAGCTTATGTATTTATAACGAGCTTCCATATATTGGAGTATCATATGAATACAGCTGGCATGTCACGTTCCTAGCCTACGTATTTTGGGACTGGGGCGTTACACGTCACGACGGGATTCGTGCAAAACGCACGAATCGCCCATTTTCCGCGTCGGGGACGGCGGAGGCGGCAGGGGGCTTGCCGGCGGCGTGTGGCTGACGATGGCGGCCGGTGGCGCACGCATTGCTGCAGGCGCTGCGGTCGCTGCTGCCACGTTGCAGGATGTTGCTGCTGCTGCTGGTGGTCGCACGAAGCAGCGCGGCGGAGGCCGGCCGGCGGCGGCGGCCAGCGGCGTGGGCAGCGCCGACGACGGTGGGGGTGGAGATGGTAATGGTGTTGGTGATGAAGGTGGTGATGGTGACGATTAATGGTGGTGGTGGTGAAGGGAAGGTGATGGTGTTGGTTAATAGTGATGGGAGGAAAAGAAGAGGAGGGATGGAGAAGAGAAGTGAAGAAGAAGAAGGGGAGGGTGTTGTTGGCTGGAGGGAGAGAGAGAGTAGCTGGGTGAGTGAGGAGAGAGGAGTGTGTGGTGTGGTGTGTGTGTGTATTATATAAAGGGGAGAGAGAGATATTTTAGAAGATATTTAGAGAGAGAGTATATAGATATATATATAATATATATATTATATATATATATAGTGTGTGTGTGGTGTGTGTGTGTGTGTGTGTGTGTGTGTGTGTATTATATAAAGAGGGAGAGAGAGAGATATTTAGAAGATATTTAGAGAGAGAGATGAGAGAGGGGGGTGTAGGTCGGCTGCACATAGGGGGAGTTAGGAGAGAGAGTGAGGTGAGGATGAGAGAGAGAGAGTTATTATATGTATATATATATATATATATAATATCTATATATATATATATATATTATATATAATATATATATATATAATTTATATATATATATTATTATATATATATATATATATTATTATATATTGAAATGGAGAGAGAAAGAGATATTTATATACAAGGAGGGTATTTTTGAGTAGGAAAAAGGCAATTACAATAGTGAGATGTAGGGGTAGTCATGCAGGGGTTACACCAAATTGGGTTGGGTATTGGTTAAGTTTGGACAAGCTTAGGGCCAAGATTTAATTAAAATAACAAATTTAAACGAAATTAAATCATGGATGAAATGGGAGCACGGGAGATCAAATCGGTGGCACTGTAAGCCCCTGAATTTAGGGCTTATTTTTTTTAATATTAATAATCAATTAATTAGAATATTATTATTTGATTATTATTTGATTTAATGCTCTTTACCGTGACTTGGAATTCTAGAGCAACAGGGATGCCAGTCTCTGGAAACTTCCTTCTTAGAATTTGTAGTAGACAAGATTATCTGCACATGATATTCGTGTCCCACTCGAACTTGTTCCCTTGTATCCTTTTGCTTCGCGCAAGTTCGGGTCAATTTAGACCATTTAAATTATCTGCCGTAAAACCTGATTTAAATTCCCATTTAATTTCGGGCCGACATCGGTCCAACCTAGTCGACCCCAAATATGGAAGGACCCCCATGAAGCCTACTACCCACATGAAAACTTGTGTCCCATTTATTGGAGTCCCCGTATATTACTTTTACCCATGATTAGAAATCCCTATTTTTAATTCGAATATTGCCTCATGTCCGATTTTGACTCGACCCGGCTCGACCGGACTCGAGCCCAAGCTCCATATTGTTCTTTCATGACTGCCCAAATACCTACGTAATTTTCCTATTTTTTCCTACTTTGAAAATATCTTTATTTCTCTCTTTATATATGTGTATATGTATATATACATATAATATGTTATAACATCTCCTCTCTCTTTCTCTCACCATACAAACACAAGCCCTCCCCCTAAGTGCAGCCGACCTACACACCCCCTCTCTCATTCTCTCTCTCTAAATATCTTCTAATATCTCTCTCTCTCTCTCCCTCTTTATATAATATATATACACACAATATATATACACACACACACACACACACACACATATATATATATATATATATATAATATATATATATATATATATATATTAATATATTATATAATCCCTCTCTCTCTCCTTTCCCATCACCCACTCCCATACATCACTTCTCTCCCTCTCTCTTCACCTGGCCGAGAACAGCCCCCCATCTCTATCTAACTTTCTCTCTCCTCTCTCAAATATCTATTCTCTCTCACTCTCTCTCTTTCTATTTAACTATTATAACACACACACATACATACTCAGCTCTCTCTCTCCCCTATTCCTGTGCACGAGAACAAACCCCCCCCCCCCTCTCTTCTTCCTGCACTCCTCTTCTTCATATTTTTTTCTTCTTCTCCTTCTTCATGTTTCTTCTTCTTCATTTTTTTTTATCATCAACAACACCACCACCTTCTTCATCATCTCCACCACCCGTGCCACCTCACCTCCGCCGCTGCGCAGGCCAGCACCGCCGCCGTCACGCGAAGCAGCAGCAGCAGCAGCAGCTGCGGCGCTGCAGCGCAGAACAGCGCCGCGCGAGCGCCGGCCAACCGCGAAGAGCGCCGGCCGCCACCGCCTTGGCCGGCCGCCACCGCCTTGGCCCCACCCCTTGCCGGGCGACCCCCAGGCACCACCCTGTGGCGGCCAACGTCCTCCGGGACGCGCCGTCTAGGCGTTTCGTGCGTTTTGCACGGAGTTCCGTCGACGCGCGCGGGGAAGAAATTTCAGAATTCGCATTTCGGAGCAGCAACTTCGCGCCAATTTTCTGGACAATCCGACCGTTGGATCGGCGATTTCTTCGCTCCGTCTCAATCTCGGTATATACCCTTCATCCCTGTCAAATTTCACCCGTTAATTTCGTCGTTTGATACATCAAAACCGACCACCAAGTTGACGTTTAAAATTGCGTTATTTTTGGACAGTTTTGCGACGCCAACTTTGCGGGTTCGTATCTTCGTCGTCGCAGCTCCGTTTTGTGCGCCACCAGTTCCGGTGCACAGTTGGTATAACCCTCTTCCTGCTCCCTTTAGATTTCATTTCAGTTTGAGCTTGTTAGGTCGGTCGAATTCGACGCCAAAGTTGGCCGTTCGAATTCTTAGTGTTGCACTTGTAAAATTCCATTTTTGAACCCGGGACTCCGGATTCAATTTCTGACACCACCAGTAGACTCGTGGCGTCGTTCTGGTATGTTTTCATATAAAGTTTGCTTGATTTGGAGAACGTGGGCCCTGGCACGCATTTCGGTGCAAAGCGGGTCCCACTTTCTGAGTCAACGGGACTTTTTGACGCCGGCTCATCGGAATTCAATTCCGGATATACCGTTGAGTTCGTATCGTTATTCTGGACTCGTTGACATATAATTTGCTGAGTTTTGAGGACATTGGCTCCGACACGCTTTTCCGTGCAAATCGGTTTCCAATGTCCGGGTCAACGGACCAATTTGAGATCGGGTCAACGAAATCTAATTCTGGATATACCGTTGGGTTCGCATCGTCATTCTGGATTCGTGGACATATAATTTGTTAGGTTTTGTGCACTTTTATTTGGCACGTTTTTCGGTGCAAAGTGTGTCCAACGGCGGACATCATTTTGGTCCGAAATTACCGTTTTGTCCCTGTGTCCAAATTGGACTTTTGGACATGCTATCCTAGCTGATTTGACCATTCTGGACACGTCGGTGATGTTAGTTTTATCATCCGACAACATTAGTAGATTTTTTCTCTTTTTGTGTCATCCTATTATTATAATATTTTTTCCTTTGGGTTGTTTTAGAGACCCGTCGATTTCAGTGATTTCTAAATCATTGAAATTCATAAGTTGACCTTGTAGATGTTTATAGAGACTAGCTTGACCATGGTTGACTATTTTGACTAGACGTCGAAGTAGAGTCAACATTTGACCTAGGTTAGACTAGTTTTGACCCTGGTTGACCACAGTTGACTATTTTGACCAAAGTCAACCGGAAGTCAACCGTAGCCTAAAATTTACTAGAACTGGACCGAAGTTGACCAGTTGACCCAAAGTTAACTGTTAGTCAACGTTAGTCAAGTTTGACCTAGAGTTGACCTAGTATTGACCAGAGTTGACCAGTTGACCAAAGTCAACTGTACGTCAACTTTGACCCAGTTTGTCTTAGTTTGACCTAGATGTTAGTATATCTTTTGACCCTGATCAGCTCTTGCATTATTTCATCTTTAGGTCTGTGGCTTTACTCTGAACCCTGATTCATATTGACAGCAGGACCCCAGGCGAGTACATTCTCTGATAATATTTCTGTTTTATGATATCGTTTATGTTTCTTGTATTTAGTGTAGATATGCTTGTTCTCGACACATTGGTCACACGGATTGGTATTCATGGATCCCGACGAGAGATGTTTCTCCTTCTTAGGTTGGGATGTATTGTGCAAGCACCCTTGTAGCTCTTGCTCGATATGTGGTCACTGATTCTAGAGAAGGTTCGCGACCTTCTCATTAGAATCCCGTGCAGTGACGTGTCCTGTTTGGATCCACTCTACCAGTCGGGGACGGGGAGTACTAGCGTAGATATGTGATCAATACCCCACAGATATTGTATCATCATTGTATAGTGTTAATCATACACTCACGTATGATTAGCCAGGCCAAACATTGTATCAAGTTCTAAGCCGGTCACATGTTGAAACTAGTGCTAAACTCACATAGATATAGTTCCAGATTCTTGTACATGATTTATACTATTTTCCCTGTTCTTACATTCAGTTACAGTCTTGACATGCCTTACCATGATTCATGTACACATTATTTACCTCGTATATTCTCTCTATTTACTGCTACATTTTCAATATCGTCTAATTAGAACTGTTATTTGAGATTTGTGCTCGTTCCATCCTGACTGGATATGTTGACAAAATTTTAGGAGTAGTTGTGCCATATTTGTTGGACTGCAGGATGATTCTAGCTGAGGTGGTTCTCACTGTTCCTCTATGTGAGTTGCCTGGTAGTTATCCTTAGTTAGTCTTGTTGTTCCTTCTTTATTTTCTGTCTTATGATCATTGTAGATTCTAGTTGTTCTAGTGATATTGTTATTATTTCTTGTCTAATCTTCCTTAGTCTTCGAGTTGTGACATGAGTACATTTCATAGTTATGGATCTTAGAAATTGTAGTTAGTATAGTATACTTGACAGCGTTCTACCGCCGATACCGCGGCGTAGGCTGGGCGTGGCCCACGTATTCGTACCCGTATATCCGGGTGCGGGTCGTGACACGTTTTTAGTGGTGGCCCATGCAGGTCAGTCTTTGCAATTAATGCGAAGTCGTGGTAGTACTTGAGCTTATCTGTACTACTGCGAGCCTGCCCTAGGATTAAGGTTGAGTAATGGAATATTTTAGGATTTTGGTACTCAGTCACATATTAGGAATTCTTGGTAGATTCCAGGGATGACCCCTGGGAATCTTATTTCGAACTTTTCAAAACTTTTTTCCATTCATTCCTGTCCGTCCTGATTTCTGAAATATCTGTCCGTGTCAAACTTTATTCCTTCTTGGGATGAGTTTGTGGACCCCAGAGGGAAGGTATAAGTTGAACTTGTATATCATCTAGGTTGGGGAGAGAATATGATTTACCAACCTCGTATCATGGTCGAGGTTTGTGTTAGATCATATTCCACCATTTTCTATCTTGACCTAGGTAGTACCCTCGGGACTTTTTCTGAGGTTTTCCTCTGAACCTTATCTCGGAAGTTGTTTCCGTTGTTTCTATTAACTTACCCTTGACTTGTTGTTGAATTTTAAATCTTAATATTCGTTGTTGACCTTTGATTTTGTTTTGGGTAATTCTTTTAAGAATTTGGTTAAGATATCCTGATAAACATATTTTGGACGAGGACAATGAGAACAGTAAGTGTCTTCTTTACTTATGGAGTTTGGAATTTATCGCAGTCATATTAGCTAGCCTGACAGGGACATGGAGCCTGATTTTGGATATACTATCCTAGTTATGGAATTTAGATTCTCTTACAGCCATACCGGTTGGCGTGGTAAGGAATCTAGATGACATGATTATAGGGTGTATACCTTGGTTATGGACTCTATCGTTTATTGTAGCTATGTTTACTGGCGTGGCGTAAATTCTGGCAACATGATTTTGGATAGACGTGTATGGTTATCAGGTCATATCTTAAGTTGATTCACTTCTTTTACCAATTGAGCAAGATAATTCCTACCATTATTTCTTGTTTATCATTATTTTCTCTCCCATCGCATGATGATTTTCTCATCTTACCGTCATTCCTTTGCCTTGTTTAGCTATGTCTTGATTACACAAATTACCCCGTACTTGAACTTCATTTATATCTTCAATTCTCCTAATCGTCTCTAAAATGGTGCCCCAATGACTTGGCTTATTTCTGAAATCATGCACATATGATTTTGTTCATATCATGATTCTATCGTGCCTGAACAATTTCGAATCGATTTTCTTGATCATGCAAACTCGTCATTCTTGCATCGTGCCTAAATTATTGCCTAAATCTTCTATCATGTTTTAACCCCACTACCAACCTTTAATTTCGAGGACGAAATTTTTATAAGGTGGGTAGGATTGTAAGCCCCTGAATTTAGGGCTTATTTTTTTTAATATTAATAATCAATTAATTAGAATATTATTATTTGATTATTATTTGATTTAATGCTCTTTACCGTGACTTGGAATTCTAGAGCAACAGGGATGCCAGTCTCTGGAAACTTCCTTCTTGGAATTTGTAGTAGACAAGATTATCTGCACATTGATATTTCGTGTCCCACTCGAACTTGTTCCCTTGTATCCTTTTTGCTTCGCGCAAGTTCGGATCAATTTAGACCATTTAAATTATCTGCCGTAAAACCTGATTTAAATTCCCATTTAATTTTCGGGCCCGACATCGGTCCAACCTAGTCGACCCCAAATATGGACAGGACCCCCATGAAGCCTACTACCCACATGAAACTTGTGTCCCATTTATTGGAGTCTCCGTATATTACTTATTTACCCATGATTAGAAATCCCTATTTTTAATTCGAATATTGCCTCATGTCCGATTTTGACTCGACCCGGCTCGACCGGACTCGAGCCCAAGCTCCATATTGTTCTTTCATGACTGCCCAAATACCCTACGTAATTTTCCTATTTTTTCCTACTTTGAAAATATCTTTATTTCTCTCTTTTATATATGTGTATATGTATATATACATATATAATATGTTATAACATCTCCCTCTCTCTTTCTCTCACCATACAAACACAAGCCCCTCCCCCTAAGTGCAGCCGACCTACACACCCCCTCTCTCTCATTCTCTCTCTCTAAATATCTTCTAATATCTCTCTCTCTTTCTCCCTCTTTATATAATATATATACACACAATATATATACACACATATATATATATATATATATATATATATATATTATATAATCCCTCTCTCTCTCCTTTCCCATCACCCACTCCCATACATCACTTCTCTCCCTCTCTCTTCACCTGGCCGAGAACAGCCCCCCATCTCTATCTAACTTTCTCTCTCCTCTCTCAAATATCTATTCTCTCTCACTCTCTCTCTTTCTATTTAACTATTATAACACACACACACATACATACTCAGCTCTCTCTCGCCCCTATTCCTGTGCACGAGAACAAACCCCCCCCCCTCTCTTCTTCCTGCACTCCTCTTCTTCATATTTTCTTCTTCTTCTCCTTCTTCATGTTCTTCTTCTTCTTCATTTTCTTTTTATCATCAACAACACCACCACCTTCTTCATCATCTCCACCACCCGTGCCACCTCACCTCCGCCGCCGCGCAGGCCAGCACCGCCGCCGTCGCGCGAAGCAGCAGCAGCAGCTGCGGCGCTGCAGCGCAGAACAGCCGCGCGCGAGCGCCGGCCAACCGCGCGAGAGCGCCGGCCGCCACCGCCTTGGCCGGCCACCCCCTTGCCGGGCGACCCCCAGGCACCACCCTGTGGCGGCCAACGTCCTCCGGGACGCGCCGTCTAGGCGTTTCGTGCGTTTTGCACGGAGTTCCGTCGACGCGCGCGGGGGAGAAATTTCAGAATTCGTATTTCGGAGCAGCAACTTCGCGCCGATTTTCTGGACAATCCGACCGTTGGATCGGCGATTTCTTCGCTCCGTCTCAATCTCGGTATATACCCCTTCATCCCTGTCAAATTTCACCCGTTAATTTCGTCGTTTGATACATCAAAACCGACCACCAAGTTGACGTTTAAAATTGCGTTATTTTTGGACAGTTTTGCGACGCCAACTTCGCGGGTTCGTATCTTCGTCGTCGCAGCTCCGTTTTGCGCGCCACCAGTTCCGATGCACAGTTGGTATAACCCTCTTCCTGCTCCCTTTAGATTTCATTTCAGTTTGAGCTTGTTAGGTCGGTCGAATTCGACGCCAAAGTTGGCCGTTCGAATTCTTAGTGTTGCACTTGTAAAATTCCATTTTTGAACCCGGGACTCCGGATTCAATTTCTGACACCACCAGTAGACTCGTGGCGTCGTTCTGGTATGTTTTCATATAAAGTTTGCTTGATTTGGAGAACGTGGGCCCTGGCACGCATTTCGGTGCAAAGCGGGTCCCACTTTCTGAGTCAACGGGACTTTTTGACGCCGGCTCATCGGAATTCAATTCCGGATATACCGTTGAGTTCGTATCGTTATTCTGGACTCGTTGACATATAATTTGCTGAGTTTTGAGGACATTGGCTCCGACACGCTTTTCCGTGCAAATCGGTTTCCAATGTCCGGGTCAACGGACCAATTTGAGATCGGGTCAACGAAATCTAATTCTGGATATACCGTTGGGTTCGCATCGTCATTCTGGATTCGTGGACATATAATTTGTTAGGTTTTGTGCACTTTTATTTTGGCACGTTTTTCGGTGCAAAGTGTGTCCAACGGCGGACATCATTTTGGTCCGAAATTACCGTTTTGTCCCTGTGTCCAAATTGGACTTTTGGACATGCTATCCTAGCTGATTTGACCATTCTGGACACGTCGGTTATGTTAGTTTTATCATCCAACAACATTAGTAGATTTTTTCTCTTTTTGTGTCATCCTATTATTATAATATTTTTTTCCTTTGGGTTGTTTTAGAGACCCGTCGATTTCAGTGATTTCTAAATCATTGAAATTCATAAGTTGACCTTGTAGATGTTTATAGAGACTAGCTTGACCATGGTTGACTATTTTGACTAGACGTCGAAGTAGAGTCAACATTTGACCTAGGTTAGACTAGTTTTGACCCTGGTTGACCACAGTTGACTATTTTGACCAAAGTCAACCGGAAGTCAACCGTAGCCTAAAATTTACTAGAACTGGACCGAAGTTGACCAGTTGACCCAAAGTTAACTGTTAGTCAACGTTAGTCAAGTTTGACCTAGAGTTGACCTAGTATTGACCAGAGTTGACCAGTTGACCAAAGTCAACTGTACGTCAACTTTGACCCAGTTTGTCTTAGTTTGACCTAGATGTTAGTATATCTTTTGACCCTGATCAGCTCTTGCATTATTTCATCTTTAGGTCTGTGGCTTTACTCTGAACCCTGATTCATATTGACAGCAGGACCCCAGGCGAGTACATTCTCTGATAATATTTCTGTTTTATGATATCGTTTATGTTTCTTGTATTTAGTGTAGATATGCTTGTTCTCGACACATTGGTCACACGGATTGGTATTCATGGATCCCGACGAGAGATGTTTCTCCTTCTTAGGTTGGGATGTATTGTGCAAGCACCCTTGTAGCTCTTGCTCGATATGTGGTCACTGATTCTAGAGAAGGTTCGCGACCTTCTCATTAGAATCCCGTGCAGTGACGTGTCCTGTTTGGATCCACTCTACCAGTCGGGGACGGGGAGTACTAGCGTAGATATGTGATCAATACCCCACAGATATTGTATCATCATTGTATAGTGTTAATCATACACTCACGTATGATTAGCCAGGCCAAACATTGTATCAAGTTCTAAGCCGGTCACATGTTGAAACTAGTGCTAAACTCACATAGATATAGTTCCAGATTCTTGTACATGATTTATACTATTTTCCCTGTTCTTACATTCAGTTACAGTCTTGACATGCCTTACCATGATTCATGTACACATTATTTACCTCATATATTCTCTCTATTTACTGCTACATTTTCAATATCGTCTAATTAGAACTGTTATTTGAGATTTGTGCTCGTTCCATCCTGACTGGATATATTGACAAAATTTTAGGAGTAGTTGTGCCACATTTGTTGGACTGCAGGATGATTCTAGCTGAGGTGGTTCTCACTGTTCCTCTATGTGAGTTGCCTGGTAGTTATCCTTAGTTAGTCTTGTTGTTCCTTCTTTATTTTCTGTCTTATGATCATTGTAGATTCTAGTTGTTCTAGTGATATTGTTATTATTTCTTGTCTAATCTTCCTTAGTCTTCGAGTTGTGACATGAGTACATTTCATAGTTATGGATCTTAGAAATTGTAGTTAGTATAGTATACTTGACAGCGTTCTACCACCGATACCGCGGCGTAGGCTGGGCGTGGCCCACGTATTCGTACCCGTATATCCGGGTGCGGGTCGTGACAGGCACGCAAGTGGCACGTGCATAGTAGACTCAAAACAGGCCAGGGCCATATATTGGGTCGACTGGATTGGACCGATGTCGGGCCCGAAAATTAAGGTGGAAATTAAATCACAAATTACGACAGACGATAAATTGGTCTAAATTGACCTAAAGGTTGCGCGAAGCAAATGGAGCACAAGGGAACAAGTTCGAGTGGGACACGAAATATCAATATGAAGATAATCTCGTCTACTACAAACTTCAAGAAGGAAGTTTCCAGAGACTGGCATCCCTGATGCTCTAGAATTCTAAGTCACGGTAAAGAGCATTTAATGATCAAATTAATTAAATAAAATGAATTATCGAGAATAAATAATTTAGAAAATTCGAAAATAAATCCCGAAAATTCAGGGGGCTTACACAGGTGCAATCAATCAAGACAAATATCCTAGTCCCGAATGTGGACTCACGGGTTAAGGAGACGAATCAGGAATAGCAGTTCATTTACACGTACTCATTCTATAACATGACTCAGTCGAGGTACAGGTGACGACAAGGTACAACTTAGTCAAGACACAGGTAAGGACAGCTCTAGCATGAACTATAATGTGAACCAACCTGGTATAACTACACTATCAAGTCATGAAAGATGGAATACAAGTAAGACAATAAACTGGTAAACATAGAACACAGAAAACATATAAATCAAATCAACTAGAGTAAGTAAATGATAACATAATAAAAGCAGGAGAACTATCAGCATGAAAATGAACTGTAGAGAGAGGCAAGATATCTTGCCTGATGTTTCATCCAATCTGCATTGAGGGCAAGAACTCGAAAAAAGATTGCAAGCCTAACAATCAAATAGAATCCATAATTATTTTCTAGTATATGTCGTCTTTGTTTATGGATTTAACTACTCTTAATAATTATACTTTAGACTATTATATACTTAAAATGATTTATGGGTAATATAAATATATATATATATATATATATATATATATATATATATATATATATATATATATATATAATCTTTAAATATTTGGTCATTTCATAATCTTAATATTTTAGATGAATTGTGTTAGATAGATTCCCAACTATATATACATATAAAATGTAAAGAGAGGAAATATAAAGGGGTTATTTGCAAATATAAAACCAAGCTTTTTGATTTCGTTCAGAGAGCACGTGCTCCTTTTAAACAAAAGGAATCTTTCCTTGCTAGTGTTGTGCTTGATTTCCTACTTATTATATTAATTGCTAATGTGTAATAGTGCATATCATTAATTAACATATTCTTTATTATACTCCCTAATCAGTGCCATGCACGTGGGAGTAGTTCTGATGGTCTAGTAACCTTATAAAGCTATTTTATATTATACACTACCATATTCCTTCTTTTTCTTTTATAGTTGCTATTTTCTTAATCTTCTTCTACTCATAAACTATATTGCTCACTTATTGGAAATGTGAGTTGCAAATGAGAATTTACCTTTTTCCAACAGGAAGGAGGGAATCCTTGGCCTGAGGTGGTGATGGTCGGCCATATAGGCGGCTCAGGATGATGGCGAACCCGACCACGACGGTCGCGGCTGGAGTCTCTCCACTCCGGCGATCTACGTGTGTGCGTGCACACGAGGGATGGTTACATGCATTAACCATCCGTGGGACGGTCGCATGTGGCCGCAGCCGACGGTGCAGCATGATGTCTCTGCTGCTGTTTGCCAACATGGACGTGTGCGTTGTTACCACGGCACGACGGCTGGAGAGGTCGTGGTGACTCGTGCGGTGGATGCCACCGGCTGCTAGCGCTGGCATGGTTGACACGACGGGTTTGTCATGCTCGCGTTCCTGGAGGGTTTGCTCCAGCGTGAAGTCGATCGCCACAACCGATTACGTCGGCACGACAACAAGCTGGTTGGGCACAGTGGTTCGTTGTTGGTTCGGCTAGGGGATGGTGACAAAAGTCATTGTATTAGAGACGGGGCTGTTAGTGAAAGAAGTGGACGGCCTGGAGGTGGCTTAGGAGAGCAGGGATGGGTTCGTTGTTGCCGGAAGTAATGGAGGAGGGTGATGCAAGTGGAGGAGGTGATGTAGAATCTAAGGAAGAAGAAGAGGAGGGGCGGCTTAGCATGATCGGCTAGGGTTTCGTATTGAGACCCCTATATGCAGCTTACAGCAGCATATTTATATGGGAAGCAAGACATTGGTGTTGGGCTATCATAGGCCAATAATTTGGGCTTTGGCTTCGGCACAAAGGAAATAATGGTTTGGACTTGATTTAAGTAAAATGTTGGATTTCTTTAACCCAGCGTGTATGCACAGGAAGATAGGTGATTCCCTTTTATCAATATTTATATAATTATAACTCCATTAATTTATAAATATATATATAACCTAATACTTAGGTACTCTGTATACACATATACACATATTCACATACTAGTAAATTGTTATTATATACTCAAAGACAAAATACCAATTTTGTGCCAAATACATATACATTATGTAATACTCACTTATATACTTACTTATTAATCCACTAAGATAAATACACTAATTAAATTGCACCCATAATGGTCTACATGGACATTTTGGTCATATTACATGTCTACATTGGTCTGGGTTTTGTCCGGATCGAGTCCGGGTTAGTTTGGTACAACCGGATCTTTTACAAGTCAATAAATCAAATAAATAATAAATAAAAATATTTCAAAATTTTCGGGAAGAGGAGTTACAGTGTCATTTTGAAAGCACGCCGTGCATACTTCTAAACCGACCGTGGGATCTTTTTTCATGTTCTAACTCAGTCTGACCCAAGTTGAGATTATTTCCTTAGCTATGTGGATGTGTCTCTTTTATTATCAAGTCTACTTGTGCATTTGAAAACTTTCGTTTTATTAGAGTGAAGGCAAAGCTGAGGCAAGTTCACCGAAGCCACCCACCTGAGCGAGGAGTCGCCTCGACCGAGCAGGTCTTCGAGCAGCCATTGTATGGCTAAATCCGAACGTCGTTGGCGTTTTGATTCCTCCGATTGAGCTAAGCGGAACGGAGCACTACACCTTGCACAGGGAACATATAGCTTCTATATTTCTGATACGCCGATGGATGTTATCATTGGTAGGTAGAGAATTGATGAGAGCTCTCCAAACAAATAGCACCACCTTTGGACATATATGATTGAGAGACCAAAATTTCCTCCATTCCTTGAATTCATCTTCATTAGTGTTGCTATGCTCTTTGGTACTTTTGGCATGGATGACCCGATAGGCTGATTTTGTGGTTAAAACTCCATCACTGGTGTTTCCATATCAACTGAACAATTGTGCAGTTAGCAGATAGGTAGCGGCTGCTTCTAATGGTGGAAAGAGGATGTGAATTAAGATTTTCCTTCCATCTGAAAGAATCCTTATTAATGAGATCACACACTTTCTTAACCCACCTATTAGCAAAGGTATATCAAATCACTTTAAAATTTGGTAAAGATGGCACCCAAGGATCGAGCCATATATTGATACGAGAACCATCACCAACAGACCATATTACATTGTCAATGAGAAATTCTCTGCTGCAAATTAAGAATGCGAGTCCATATGCATGAAGAAGCAGGGGAAGGAATCGCAGATCAAAATGAGGTAGGTTGGAGATATTTGCTATTTAGTAGAGTTGCTCGAACAGAAGAAGGTTCAGTGATGAGTCTCCAGATGAGTTTGAGTATTAGGGATAGGTTTGTATAATTAATGTAAGTATCCCTTATACCCAGCCCACCTTGATACTTTGGTTTGGTAAATTTGGACCAAGCAGTGTAATAATCTTCTTCTTATCAATAGAGCCCCGCCAAAATTTGCTCTGATGTTTGATCAGGTTCTTAGAGACCTTCTTAGGTATATGATAGGAGGATAGGTAGTAAGTGGGTAGAGAAGCTAGGGTAGACTTGATGAGGACTGTTCTACATGTGACAAACATTTTCTCTTCCATCCTTGAAATATAACATTTCTCTTCTAATTAGGTTACTCTTTATAACTAACTTTTTTGCTTTTAAACTCAAAAACCAATGAAAACATTGTTTGTCTGCCTCCACTTCAAATATTGCTTTTCAAAAAAAAAAAAAAAAAAAAATCCAAACCCTGCTTTTTAATTTGTTTTCTGGGAGTAGGAAAAACATACTTTTAACTTTGTTTTCCACGCAGGCCCCACGTCCCCTTCCACTCCCGAGACAGTCCTCTCTCTCTCTCTCTCTCTCAATTTACAACAGCAGAGCTCGCCTCCACTGGACCACCGCTGACGGCAGCCGCAAGGTCGACGTGGGACGCCACCAACAACCGCATGGTCGGGTGCGCCGACAGCAGCCGTGAGGCCGACGACACTGACTATGCGTCCTCGTTCTCGTTGACCCCTCCTCCTTCGTGCCTTCCTACAGGGAGCTCGACGTCTGCCTCGGGTCCGCATCTTCCCGCAAGAGCTCGACGCATGCGTCCACCTGCGCCGCTCGAACTCTAGCGGTCGATGCCGTCTCGCAGAGCCGCCATCCGCTGGGTCGGCCACTGGAGGAACGTCGGGTAGGCAAGTGGCTACTAGTGGTGGTCCTCGACAACTTATAGACACGAACAGTTGGACACAGTTAAAAAAAATGGGAGGAACACAATTGGACACGAACAGCTGGACATAGTTAAAAAAATTATTTTCTGAAAATATTTTAACAAACAAATTTTTTATTTTTTGTTTTAGAAAATCATTTTTCCTATGAAACTAACCAAATGTAAACTCATATCTCTATACTCAGAAACTAACTTTATAACTTACTTTCAGAAAACTGCTTTTAGTAAAGAAAAAAAAACTTAAGAAAACATATCCCACCGGACCTTGGCTTCTCCACTCTTCATATTTCCTCACACAGATTGGTGAATTGGTACATCAAATATAATGTTGTAATTTGCACAGTAAAAAAATTCAAATACATATAACATAACTCTCAATCTATTTACCAATTATCCAAAAAAAAAAACACAAGATAAATAGCTATAAAGAACTAAGGGGTTGTAGGAAATTATTCCTAGGTTATATAATAAAGAAGAGTTGCTTGCATGGGCCTAGGTATAAAGTGAAGCCTAGTATTCTCTGTCCTGCATAAAATAGTGCGGAGTCACAAACAAAGCTTCCTCGTGTCGTGTCTTCTTTTTAATCTTTTCAAGTACAGGGTCCCGTGCTAACTTCATGGCCCAGGTTCTGTGAGATCCGAACAAGATCCGTTCTATTAGCGGGTCCCATTCAAATAATTGCAATGGACCGGGATTCGCTATGTTTCCTTGTTTATCATATGTTTGGTGAACATGTTCCTTAATTACTACTTATGCAAGGCTGGCTATGGGGATAAGCCAGACAAGCCATCGTGTTTAGACAACCCCCAGGTTAAGGCAATCCTCCAGGTCTTCTAAGTCTCCAACTCTTCGCCAATAGATCTTTCGCAGTCCACCCCAACTCCTTTCTGTCAATTTAAATAGCAATCCACTAGGTCCATGTTTTGAGTTCCCACTAGAAAGATCTCGAGTAGCTCACGAAGAGGAACTTGGAATCCGAACTCACACCATCGTTAGAACTGGAGACTTTGACACTGCTGCCAACTCCGCTCACAATTAATTTTTTGATATCTTCTTTTGATGTCAAGGACAAAGGGCAACCAAATTTTATTCCAATTAGGACAACCCATTCCCTTGGGCCGGCCCTGTACCTATGATAAGAGAGAACACTGACATTGTAACATAAATGAATGAGAAATAAACTATTACATTCGTAAAAAAAAAAATGATACTAATATACGTTTTCCATCTACGTTGTTGACCCCTCGTCCATTCACACTCGCCATGGACAGAGTACGAGACTGGCTCGCCATGGCTAAGCTCCAAGAATTTCAAGAAAACACCAGGAAGAAGAAAGAAGAAGAAGAAGGTGAGTAACGAACTTTTATTAGCTAAAACAATCAACAACCTTCTCTTCTCATTACAATGCTATTTATAGTATTCTTACAATTGCTGACATCAGCTCTTTTCTATAGGTAACTAACTCTAGAAGTTAAGCTGAGCTGTCTTCTGATCTGGAGCAGCTGGCTGCTGAGCTGGAGCCACCTGAGCCACCTCTTCCCTCTGCCTGCAGCTGGCTGCTGACTTCACTAAGCTTCTCGAGAGGAAGCTTATCAATACCTGCTGGCTTCACTAAGCTTCTCGAGAGGAAGCTTATCAATACCTCCCCCTCAATTTGACCTTGCCTCAAGGTCAAAGTAGGGATAGGTCTTGATAAAATTCTCATAAGGGACCCAAGTCTTGATATCCCCTCCTTTCCATTCGACAAGGAGCTCAACAGCTGCTCTGTTTCCCTTTTTCACCAATCTTCTCTCTATTACTCTGTCAGGTTCCCATATAGCTTCTTCAGTATGGGAAGGTAACCCCATTTGCACTTGTAACCTCGGGCTAATATGTTTCTTCAACTGCGAAACGTGAAACACAGGGTGAATTAATGCTTCAGGAGGCAGAGAGAGTTTGTATGCAAGTGTTCCAATCTTCTCGAGAACTTGATATGGCCCATAATATTTAGGGGCAAGTTTCTGAGACCTTCTATGTGCCACAGAGATTTGTCTGTAAGGCTGGAGTTTAAGATAAACCCAATTCCCTACTTCAAAACTCCTATCAGTTCTCTTCATATCAGCAAATTTTTTCATTCGATCCTGTGCCAGGGTCAAGTTATCCTTCAGAATTTGTAGTACATGGTCTCTATTTGCAAGAGCTTGAGCCACTTCCTTGTCTTGAACTTCATCAGGCAGATAAGTAAGGATGCTAGGAGGAGCTCTGCCATATAATATTTCGAAGGGAGTCATTTTGGTGGCAGTATGCCAGTTGGTGTTAAACCAGAATTCAGCCCATGGTAATAAAGTACTCCATTCTTTGGGTTTATGGTTGCAAAAACACCTTAAGTAACCTTCCACACATCTGTTGGTTACTTCGGTTTGCCCATCAGATTGTGGATGATATGCAGTCGTATACTTCAACTGAGTGCCCTGTAGTTTGAAAAACTCCTTCCACACTTGACTAGTAAAGAGTGGGTCTCTATCACTCACCACAGTTCTTGGCATGCCATGCAACTTGAAAACCCCTTCTACAAAAATTTGAGCCACTTGAACTGCAGTAAAAGGATGGCTCAAGGAGAAAAGATGGATATATTTTGATAATCTATCAACTACTACCAATATGGTAGTCTTATGGTGGCTGTTGGGAAGACCTTCTATGAAATCCATAAAGATGTCCTCCCATACTTTCTCAGGAACAGGAAGGGGTTGCAACAACCCAGCTGGAGATAAGTTTTCACTCTTATTCTTTTGGCATACTTCACAAGCCTGCACATACTTTTTAACATCACCTTTCATCCCCTTCCAATAGCAAGCTCTTCGTAATCTGTGTAGGGTTTTTAAAATTCCTGAATGTCCACCTATCAACACATCATGATGCTCTTTCAACATAGTTGCAGCAAACTCAGTCTTAGGATCTATCACTAACCTGTGCTTATAGTAAAGAATTCCATTAGACCAAGAGTACTTGTTAGGGTCTAATTCTCCTTTTTCCCATTTGCTTAACATAGCCTGGTAATAAGCAGATTGGGCCATTTCTTTTTTAAACTGCTCAAGCCACCCTGCAGTGATCATAGTGATAGCTGTTATCTGTATTTCCCCCCTTCTTGACAAACTGTCTGCTGCAGCATTTTCTTTGCCTTTCTTATACTCAACTTTATATTGATATCCATTTAATTTCATAAGCCATTTGTTCTGAGCATCTGTGTGTACTCTTTGATCCAACATGTACTTTAGAGCTTTATGGTCTGTTCTGATTGTAAAGACCCTGCCCCAAAGATACTGGCTCCATTTTTTTACTGCTAAGAGTATGGCCAACATTTCTTTTTCATAGGTTGACATTAGTTGTGATCTTCCTTTTAAGCCTTGGCTCAAATAGGCTATAGGTCTTTCTTCTTGCATCAACACTGCCCCAATTCCTTCTCCACATGCATCACACTCTAAAACAAACTCCTTCTGAAAATCTGGCATCCTTAAGACTGGAGGTTGGACTAGGGCCATCTTCAGATTCTCAAAGGACTTTTGTGCTTGTTCAGACCACCGAAATGAGTCTTTCTTGAGTAGACAAGTGAGAGGATTGGCTATACTCCCATAGCCTTTAATGAACCTCCTATAATATCCTGTCAGTCCTAAGAATCCTCTTAATTCCTTGACTGTGTGAGGTCTTGGCCATTGGACTACTGCCTGCACCTTGTCATTATCTACTTGCACTCCTTTGTCAGATATAATGTGACCCAAGTACTTTACTTGCTTCTGAATGAAGGAACACTTACTTCTCTTAAGCTTGAGTTGATGCTGTTCAAGTTTTTGAAAGACTAGCTGCAGGTGTTCATAATGTGCCTCTAGAGTTCTACTGTATATTAGGATGTCATCAAAAAATACTAGCACGAACTTCCTCAGGTAAGGTCTGAACACATCATTCATCATGGCTTGAAATGTTGAGGGTGCATTAGTGAGGCCAAAGGGCATTACCAGAAATTCATAGTGCCCTTCATGTGTCCTAAAGGCAGTTTTGTAGACATCTTCCTCTCTCATTCTGACTTGGTGATAACCAGCCCTTAAATCCAGTTTTGAGAAGACTGTGGCCCCATACAATTCATCAAATAACTCCTCAATGAATGGAATAGGAAATTTGTCCTTGACAGTAGTTTGATTTAAAGCCCTATAGTCAATGCACATTCTCCAACTCCCATCCCCTTTCTTTACAAGTATAACTGGAGAAGAATAGCAACTGCTACTAGGCCTGATGATCCCTGTTTGTAACATTTCTCTCACTTGCTTCTCGATTTCATTCTTATGGATATAAGGATGCCTGTAGGGTCTACTGCACACAGGAAGAGAGCCTGGCATGAGAGGAATCTGGTGATCATAACTTCTCTGAGGAGGTAAACTTTTTGGTTCTTGGAATAAATCTTCATGCTGCTTGAGTAGGGAAGTCAGTTCCTGTTCTTCCATTTCAGGTACTTCCTCTTCAGAAGTCACCTCTTGAGCACAGAGTTGAATAAGGAAAACTTGAGGGTTTTGCCTCATCTCTTTATTTGCAGGCTCTGTTAGCTGATTGTCATCACTTTTAATGCCTTTGAACACTTGTGTCTCACCTTGGACATTAAACTTCATATACAATTCCTGGAAATTCCAGATAATGTCTCCAAGAGTGCTCAACCAGTTTGCACCCAAGACTATTTGGCAACCACTGATAGGTAATTGAAGCAAGTTGGCAGTGATTTTCTTGCCCTGACACTCTATGACAACTCCTTTGTATAATCCTTGGCTAGTTAACTTCTCCCCATTAGCTACTAGGACCTCAAAGGTTTTATGGTCACTCAACTGCAGGTTTAACCTTGCACTGAATTTGGCATCAATGAAACTATGGGTAGATCCAGAGTCAACTAGAATAATGACAGGTTTATTCTGTAAGGTGCCTCTTAATCTCATTGTAGAATGATGCAATGTACCTGAGAGTGCTTGTAAGGATATGGCAAAGGCTTTTTCCTCTTCTTCTGGTACTTCCTCCTTCCCTTCATCAAAGTCTTGATTTGAGTCCTCATCAGCTATCAACATATACAGCCTTTTTTCCTTGCATTTATGACCCCTGCTCCACTTTTCTTCACACAAAAAACACAGACCCAAGTTCCTTCTTCTCAGAAGTTCACTGGGAGAAACAGTGGCAGTAGCAACTCCTTTGGTGTTAGGATTGGCTCCCCCTGCAGTAGATTGTTGTCCAAAAGAAGATTTCTGATTTGACTCAGGAAGAAGTACTGATCCTTGTCCTGTTTTTCCTCCATAAAGAAAACTTTTAAAAGGTTTTTTTATTGCATTTGATTTGGCTTCATATAACCTTGCCACTTCCATAGCTGTAGGCAAATCTTCTGGTTTAGAAACCTGAACTTCATATCTAATTTCTTCTTTCAACCCCCCAATATATAGGCTCATAAGTTTTGGTTCGGGGAGCCCCTGCACTCTTTGGGATATGGTTTGAAACTTGAGGTCATATTCTTGGACAGTAGTGTCTTGTTTAAGGTTCCTCAGTTCAATCATATAATCAGTAAGGTGAGAGGGACCAAATTGCTTCTTGATAGCCACACAGAATTCATACCAAGACAAATCATCTTCCTTAACTTGCATGATCCAGTCAAACCAATAGGATGCCTTCCCTTTCAGTTGCACTGAACACACACTCACTCTATCCTCCTCAGAGATTCCATAGAACTTGAAATAACGTTTAGCTCTCATTAGCCACTCTTCTATATCACCATCACCATCAAACTCTGGAAGCTTGAGTCTCAAGTTATTAGGTGCAGAGTTGTTGTTGCTTCTTGCCATCCCTTTATTCCCAGTTACCACTGCTCCTCCTACATTAGCTCGAGTTCTCTCCCTATGGCCTCCAATGGTGGTAGGGACTTGTGTAATTGGGTTTGCATCAGTAGAAAAAATTTGGGCAGGTGTTTGAAAAAAAGGCATCGGCATTGGAGAGGACATTGGGTGGTTATTGACATGGGAGGTTATAGGAATCCCATAAAAATTGTTTCCAGTCACACTGGGTTGAGAAATATGAGGAGGAAAAATTGGGGGTGGTAACCCTAAAGATGGAGAAAAAATTGGGGGTGCTCCCAACAAACTTGGTGGAACCTGAGGAATTTCAACCCCTCTTCTTGAATTGATCATCTCCTCCATCATCCTATCAAATTTGGCATTTAGGTTTTGGAGTGTACCTTCAATTGTCCGGATCCGTCTCTCTCCTTCGAGAATTGGGGATCACCTTCTTCTTCTCATTACAATGCTATTTATAGTATTCTTACAATTGCTGACATCAGCTCTTTTCTATAGGTAACTAACTCTAGAAGTTAAGCTGAGCTGTCTTCTGATCTGGAGCAGCTGGCTGCTGAGCTGGAGCCACCTGAGCCACCTCTTCCCTCTGCCTGCAGCTGGCTGCTGACTTCACTAAGCTTCTCGAGAGGAAGCTTATCAATACCTGCTGGCTTCACTAAGCTTCTCGAGAGGAAGCTTATCATACGTCTACGAAGAAGGTAATGTATCTCGGTTTTGGATCCGGTTTCTACTTATATATGCTTTTGGATCCAAATGGATCCTCTACATATTTTGCCATGACTATCATATGAAAAGAAAAAAAAAAACAAGAAAATGTTATAGTTCGGATTTTGTTAATATTTAGTAATCTTAATATTAATAGAATTGTAGTAAATTTTTAGTCATACATTGACAACATATATATATATATATATATATATATATATATATATATATATATATATATATATATATATATATATATATATATATATATATTATTTTTATTTTTTTGTTAGCTGCTAGTAAACCTGCTCTTCATATGGAAATGATCATGTATTTACAGATATTGTGTTTTGACAATATCGTTAGATGATTGCATGTAAATTTTTGTTGCCAGATTACTGTGTATCTTGATTTTTTTTTTTTATATAGAAACGTTATAACAAATGTTAGTGTACGATAATATGGCTCATGTTTTATAAATGACATTTTTTAAACAGTATTGCTACAAATAATGTTTGAGTAGTAGAGATCCAATTGGGGACAGCGAAAACAATTTTTGAAATGAAGTTGCATCATATATCTTTGCTTCAACTGGAGTTTTTTTAGAATAATGTGCACGTGCAAATGCACATGCAAAAAAAAAAAATGTTACAAAAAATAAATATAAATTTATTATAAAAAATTATCAAATTTAGGATTTGAACTCAAGCAATCAAGAAAAATACATCATACCTTAGCAACTTGAGTTAAACTATTTAGTTGTAAATATATCTTATTAGATAGGTGAATACTTATTACTTAGTTACAATTTTTTTTAAATAATTAGTGGAGTATTTAGGTAGTTATTTATTATTATTTTTAAATTTTATTTAAATGATTGATGATATTTACATGACTTAGACGGCTTATTTTTGAATCGTTTTGAAGCCTCTTTACATATTAGAAGATATATACGCAAGCGTAGAACCAAAAATTATAATTGAATTGAAGTGGACTAGAGTAGGAAAAAAAAAGAATTTTTTGGAAACCCTACGTATATATATGGTACTGAAGCGGTGACTTGGTGGAGACCACCATCGCGCCTGTTGTTTGCATGAGAACCATCTGGTACCTCTACGTGGAAGACTTGCACTATTTCGTTTTTCATGCTTCGCGTTAATTTGTAGCAATACATACTCGGCGACGGTCAAGACAAACCACCTTTTATGTACATACAGCTAGCACGGCAGATAAAGACATACTTTAATATCAATCGATTCCATCCATTTCTTTGACACCGTTTAAGTTTCAAATATTATAATTTGACAGTATTAGTAATTCTAATAATAATAGGATAGAAACAAAGTTATACTACTATCTAGTCAATAAATTTATTTATGTCATATATATATATATATATATATATATATATATATATATATATATATATATATGGGAAAATTTATGAAATGTCCAAAAAACGAAAAAGTTTTATGAAAAACCCACCGCGCAATAACATTTCATCGCGTGTCCAGAATTAGCAAAAAATATATAAAGAGGGTTCCGAATGACCTTTTTGCCCTTCCTTCTAATTTATTGTTAACACCCACGAAACTACTCTTAAAAAAATGTTTCGATACCTCATCTTCAACTTCCATACGCTGCTCACTTTCGAATCTAGGTTTTCTCCTCAAAAATTCGTCGAAAAATTTCGGAAAGACCGAGACAAACGACAAAAGTGCTAAAACGGAGGTCCAAACATTATTTTTTTGCGATTCTAAAATTTCGAAAGACCGACTATCGAAGAAACTGTTAATCTCAGGCTCTTCGAAGATACGCTCATTTTGCGACAAACCGGATCTCGTTTCGACCTCCCAATCAAAAGTTATGGCCCTCCAAAGTTTCAACTGACCATAAAATGCAGGAGAATGGCCATTCTCCATGTTAGAACACGAAGAATGTTAATTTCACATGAGGGTGGTCATTCTCCGTGTTAGTAACACGGAGAATGATATTTTTTGTCTTAATTTACACGGAGAATGACCATTCTATGTGTTAGTAACACGGAGAATGGCATTCTCCGTCTTAATTTACACGAAGAATGGCATTCTCCGTCTTAATTTACACAGAGAATGACCATTCTCTGTATTAGTAACACGGAGAATGACATTCTCCGTCTTAATTTACACGGAGAATGGCATTTTCCGTCTTAATTTACACGGAGAATGACCATTCTCCGTGCTAAATTACACGGAGAATGGCCATTCTTCGTGCTAAATTATACGGAGAATGGCCATTCTCCATCTTAATTTACACGGAGAATGGCCATTCTCCATGTAATTTAAGACGAAGAATGGTCATTCCAGTGTTAAAACGCAGTGGTATGGCCATTCTCCGTGTAAATTAACACGGAGAATGGCATTCTCCGTGTTAATTTACACGGAGAATAGTCATTTCCAGTGTTAAAACATAGGAGAATAATCATTCTCCGTGTCATTTAACACGGAGAACGGTCATTCTCCGTGCTAAATTATACGAAGAATGGCCATTCTCCGTGCTAAATGACACGAAAAATGATCATTCAAATGTTAAAACACAAGAAAATGCCATTCTCCGTGTTAGAAACATGGAGAATGGCATTCTCCGTGTTAGTAACACGGAGAATGGCATTCTCCGTGTTAATTTACACGAAGAATGACATTCTCCTTGTTAAAATGCAGGAGAATGACTATTCTTCGTGTTATATCGACGGAGAACAGTTGACAGAAACCTAATTTTTTATTTTTTTTGTTTTTTGGAAAGAAATTTGACATGAATAAAGATTCAAGAGTTTTCGCTCTTCTTTCAAAACGATGCTAACTCTTATGGAAAAGAAGAAGAAGATCTTCTCTCCATAATTGACCTAATTGTCGAAAAAGAAGAAGAAGAAGAAGAAGAAGAAGAGCGATGATCGGAGTTCGACTAAAAAAAAAGGTACGGTGAACTACGAACGATCTTTGCGATCTCTGCTGAAGATAAGAGCAATGGGATTCAGATCTCTCGTGAAGAAAAAGAAGAAGAAGACGACGAGAATCGCAATCCAAATCTGAGTTTGTGCGGAGGGGTAGTTATGGTAATAATTTTGTAAATACAGAACATCTAAAAGGAATCTTGGAATAGTTAACGTGAAAATATATAATTCTGGGCATTTCATAAAACCCATCCTGCGGGTGGATTTTTCATAAAAAGCAACCCCAAAATTGGGTTTCTCAGCAATTTCCAGTATATATATATATATATATATATATATATATATATATATATATATATATATGAGTGATTGATTCCTTGTGTGAGGGATTGTATATAGAATTCAAAAAGATGTGTTAGGTAGCCACCAATAAGATGAGAGAGAGAAAAAAAGAATATAGAGAGGCATGAGGAAGAGATAAATTGACTTTATCAAATATACTCTCTGAAATTTTTTGAGTTCTCTTTGTATGTCTTCTCCTCTGGTCGTAGAGGTTACGAAGTTATAGCGATCATGTAAAGTCTTATAATCTAATTAGTAATTATTTAGCTCCCGTGATGGTTTTATATCTTAGAATTTTCAACTTAATTTTCCACTTAATTCTTATGACGTACGTCCATTTTGAAAAAATAGTTTTTGTTTTTATTCCCTAGATCAAGTATATTAGCCATTGGATCTTAGGGATTAAGGGATCGAATATGTTTTCCTTTTTTATTTATTTTCTCTTTCCCTTAAAACACGTCTAATATCTGTTATTCCCGGGGCTTGACCAAAGATGGAAAAACTGATACAATCGAGATCTGAGAGCCACATAAAAACTTTACAGTGATCAAACTCAAGATCTACGATGATACAAAAAGCCAAATAGCATATTACAATATGAAGGAGGGAAATAGAGAAGAGAAGATCTCTCGTTCTTCCTTGCAAACGTGTTGCAATTGGGACAGAACGAGTTACAATAATCTAGAGAAAGATGAGATGAAGAAAAGTTGCTGGGGTGTCAAAACACCGTTGCTCAAAGCAAGATTCGCCCCACACGAATTGCTTCCAGGAACCAGCAAATTAAAGAACTTGTGGAACGCTCGAAGTCACCTCTGTTCTGACTCCTCGGATGGACTTGCAATGGCGGCAGCAACTCTCTCTCTCTCTCTCTCTCTCTCTTTTCTGACTTATAAAATTCGTAGTCCTTCACAAAGGAGGCCAGAAGAGAGTATATATAGAGAGAGGGTGGAAACCCTAGCCGCCTCTTCAGTTATGAAAAGATTGAATCAAAGCCCACAAAGATAGCAACAAAATTAATTCAAATCCCACAAAGATAGCAACAAAATTAATTCAAATCCCACAAAAAGTGGATCTGAATTAATCGCATTGAATCAGTCTTTCCATAACTGACTCGTAGCCTGTACAGTCAGCGGAGCCCTCCATGCGGCAGCAGCAGCCTGGCCGCATGAGCCGCATGGCCTCATGGCCGCAAGTGCCGCATGGACCGCATGAGGCCGCATGAGCCGCATGGACCGCATGAGTCGCATGAGCCGTATGAGATTCGGAGAAGAATAAGAATAAGTGTCGACGATTAGTCGAGTGGCTCGAACCCTGAATGGTGTATGGACGTTATAGAAATTGTTCGAGCGAGACTAAAGGATTTACGGATAGTACGAGTATGTCGGCAAGCGATGCGATCGCGCAAAGCCGTAGAATGTGTCACACTTAGTTGGTCGTGACTTTAAAATTTCCAAGCGAGATGTCGTTGGACAACTTGTCATTGGACAACGCGAGTTAGAAAATGGTTCGGAACGATGAATGAAAATGAATGGTCTTGATCGAGGAAACTTAGAGGATCGTGCGTACGATTTCGAATTGATTCAAATGAATTGTGACTTGAGTTTGAACAACGATCTTGAAACTAGCTTGAGGAATAGCAGTTGAACTTGATCTTGAATATTAAATAAAATTATGGAATATCCAACTCGGACAAACATCATCAATGTACGACTCGAAATTGGTTGTAAGGGAAGATCGTCAGGTCACGCATATTGTCGATGGTATTGAGGCGTATCAAAGATCGATATACGATAACTCAGGGGTACTCTGACTCGGCAAATGACGATCGTGCAAATGTTATTGTTCCGTTGGAAGCTATACTTGGGATGTTGAAACGTGTCGAAGAAAATATAGACTTGGCTCGAGGATTTTCTAGTTGAACGCATGACGGTCGGACTATCGAGTAGAGATCTCGGCTTGGATGAAGATGAAATGTTTGGATTGCTTCGACGATAACCCCAACGTCGACATTCTTGTCTTATGCGAGCGCAACTCCAGCCTCGCATATGCGTCGTGCCGATAGGACGATCACTCCGCGTGAGCGCTGGTATGGTGATTCATACAGCGGGGGTGATTGAACTAGTATGGCGTGGCAATTTGTGTGCTTCGACTTGTGGTTTGCTGCGAAGGTGACTTGAGAATGATTCAGTGTGCTTGATGATTAAGCTTGAGGATTGCGTAGGTCCAATCCGCGTATCGAAAATGAGTTAGTCTAAACTCAAACAAGAGTTACGCTCCGATGAGAATGATTATTCCGCGGGTGCGTTGCATGGTGATTCATGAACCACCGTGGATAATCGGACTCGTGTGAGATTGGGGCACAACATATTGTCGAGCTAGATGACCTCGTGATCGAATACATGAATTGGTTAGAATTGGTGATTTGAATGGATTCGAATACGCGCAACGAATGCGTTGATGCGAATAGGTAATCGTGCTCGATGTTTAGAAATCTGAGTGACGCGAGCTTGGGTAGAAAACCCCGTACTACCGACTTTGGTTTGATCCTAGGATTGGGGTCAGTGTTGGCATTATTGTTGGGGAACTATGATTCCAATCCTGACATTGACTTAGCCTCGAAAAGATGGCCTAGCGGGTAGACAAGATGCCATGTTTCATGAGTTATCAATCGAAGGATTGATCTTGAGGATTGGCATGGATGGATAGTGTGAATCACAAATATAGGAATACCCCTCACGAGATTCGGCTGACATGCATATATTCAGGGACGCTTGAGTATATGCACGATGCAACTCGAGTGAGAATGACAAATTTCTAGATCATGTTGCTTAGCTGAATGCATGTATTTTGGGGACGCTTGGAATGCGTGCACGATCCAGCCAAGTGATACATTGAGTTCAAGCAAGACTTGAGGAATGGGAGAGTGTCAAAGATTTTGAAATTGCGTTAAGTAAAGGATCGATACTAGTACGAGCGTGGCTTGGAATTAAAGAAACGTGTAAGCGGAGTGTGCGTGAACGACAACAAGATTGGCCCTAAACAAGTAAATGATATGGAATCGATATCGTGCAAATAAAAGTTGGTATAACGAATTGGACCATTAATAGGAAGATATACTCGAGGATAGTGCAATACTTAGTCTTGAATCGGACGAAAATTACATAGACTTGGTCGACCCCGCTAAGTAGGAAATCATACTGATTTCGTGGACACAAATGCTTGAGAAGTGAATCGGGTTATCTCGATGACCGAGATAAATGAAAGTGAGTTTGCCTCAGCCTACGACCCTCGTATTTGACGAATTACAATGTGCCTCGTGCGAATATTTCCGTCCCATGACACAGAGAAATAGCAACCAAGACGAAGAAACACTTGAATTGAATAAGTACAATCAACTATAAAATGAATGAAAGGCTATTCAATAAAATCGACCAAACGCGTGCGACACGAAACTTAGAAAGATATCAAGTATGGTTCGATTCTATCGAACGATAGAGCCGTTCGAAGAAATTGTCTAAGAAACACGATGACACGAGTTAAGGAATGATAGGATGACCTGCACTCAAGAAGTCTCGAGGACGAGACTTATTTTGAGTGGTGTATTATGTAACGACCCGCTCCGCCCTAGCGGAACGCCGATCCAAACGGCAAGTGCAACGACTCAAACGAGCCGTCGACCCGAAGAGTTGGCATCGACCGGATGAAGAATCGATGCAATGCTTGTATTGGCCCGTCAAGATGAATCCAGACTTAGACTTTCAAAGGCGCGCTCGGAGTATCGCTCGGCCGATGCGAACATCGCTAAGGTGGGTGGCTCCGATGAACCCGTCTTTGCTTAGCCTAGACACACATCAATGCGGATACTATCACGAGAATCGCTAGGCGATAACCCCGCGCATGCTAATAAATGACTCAACGCACCTAGCTAAGGAAATAATCCCATCTTGCATGCTTGTATAGAATATGGAAAGAAACATAGAAAATATGAGAACTCTCGTACCGCGCTCTACGCTCGTGCTACGGCACAAGCTTACGTTCAAGTCCCGTACGCGTTCAACAATGAAACAATGAATGGATTACAATAATAAAATGGGAAGACTATCAACATAGTCGTTCCGAGTATAATATAGCAACATTGAAAGGCTATGGGACCGATGGGTCGCCAAGACGACTCCCGCACTGGGAGTTGCGTAATGCGTGAATGAATGAATCAACGAATGAATGAACGAATGAATAAATACATAAAAATGAATGAACGAACGAACAAGTGAAAGAAAGAAATGAAAGAAAGAATACATGAAAGATAAGACATGAAAGACGTTAGCGACAGGTATGACGGGCACGTGCGACGGGGCTCGCTACCCGCGTCGCACGGACGCCAACCTGGTCAATAACGCATTGTGGCTAAAGACAGCCGTTATGTTAAATGAGAAGTAAAATACGAAATGGTCGTGGACAAACGGCACGGGCGATGGGAGGGAATACCGTGGCCGTCATGAGGAAGGATTCTGCGGCACGGGCGATGGAAGGGAATACCGTGGCCGGCTTAGGCGGAATCAGACATGGGGCTTACGGGCTGCTTTGAGTGGGGGCTCGGCCACTCAAAGAGACATAAGGCCAGGCATTTCAAGAAACTATCAAGGTGTACCAGCCATCACGCTTCGATAGGTGAGAATGCCCACGTGATATGTCCAAAATGGCTTGTAAAGCCAGCGACCCATGCATGTAGATTAAGTGGACTATGCTGGTGGCAATCCACGTGCAAGTTCTTGCATTGAAACAAGTAGTCTAAGTTAACTAAATGAAGTGTCTCCTGAACATGCTCGAATTATAACACTCCTGAACATGCTCGAAATGTAACATGCCTGAACATGCTTGAAATATACCACCCCGAACATGCTTGAAATGTGCCTCCTGAACATGCTCAAAACGTAACACTAGAACATGCCCACGACGTGCTAGAACCCGAGACATAGACACGCCCGTAACATTGAATGTTTACATGAATCATGTCAAGTTACTTCATGTTAATTGTTGACTAACTTGGTTTACTTTGGACAGGGAAGGCCGGACGGTAAGTATGGGTAAGTCGTGCATGCATTTTCCATACGACACTTGAAATCAGCAACACGAGATAGGTCATGATATGTGCCATAAAATTGACCCTAAGGCAAGATTAGAAAGACAATGAATGATAGAGATGCACAAAAGTAAATGGAACGTGTTGGGTAATGATGGCATTGTGGGCGAGCTAGCCTCCCCACCAGTGCATAACAATGTACTGATAACCCCACAGTCTGCTTGCAGGAAGCAGGAGACGTCGGCGGGTGCGGAGCTATCCTCGTACGTGCTAAGGCGTGGAGCTATCTCTTGAGCCTTGGAGCATTGCAAGGAGCTGGAGCACCATATACGGGACATAATGTATTGGAACATCGCCATGTATCATTCTATCTTGTAAGCCACTTGGCACGCCTTTTAGGTTTCAGAGAGAGAGCTTGAGCGATTTGTAATATCGGCCTAGCACCGCTTGTAACCATCGTGAATATCAATAAAGAGATCGAATTTGCTTCTACTTGTGTTTATTTACTTTCCGCTGCAATGGGGACACTCTGTGCGACTCTGTGGCCTAGCTCAAATCGGTCGTTTCTGGACTTGGCCTTGCACGGGCGCAACCTAGGCCCGTACGGCATCACGCCTTAGCGAGGACGATCGCTCCTACGGGAGCGGGGCGTGACAGTGTGTGCAGACACTGCCCCCGTGTCCATGCCAATTTTGGCGTGTCCTAGTGTCGTGTACAGGGCGCACGAGACACGTGGTAGCAGGGGAGCCAACCGCGCTCGCGCGCGTGTGTGCACCCGCGTGTACTCGTGTCCCCCGTGTCCTGACATGACACGAAAACCACATCAAGGCACAAGAAATCCATAAGCAACCATAAAACCTATTTTTCCAATCAATTATATTTCAGAAAATCAATAGAAATGCCCTTTGGGGTATTTCCTCAAACACCTACAACATGGCCTGATACGTGTCCGATACAGACACATATTGGGCACAAAACCTAACAATGCCTATACCAACAGAGGGAGGGCACCTAGGGCTTCCTATCCATGTAAAGAAATCGTAAATCTATGGAAGGAATAGGAAGTTACCTATATGTTGAAATTCTAATGAAAAGCTTCAAAAGGGGATGGTTCTTCTTGCTAGCTAGCTCCTCCAAATTGATCCAAGGCTGGAACAAAACTCCATGAACAGCAAGAACACTAGAATTAGGATCTAATGCAATTGGTTTGGAGGAAAAATGAATTAAAATGGATTTTCTAGGGATTATGGAAGATGGGGACTCACCTCTTTCCAAAATAGCAAATTATTCCTAAGGAGGCTAGCCCTAATTTCTAAGAGGGGATTAAATAGGGGGAAAGGATCAATAGTGGCTGCCATGGGCTGATTAGGGTTAGGTTTGGTTCATGGTGTGGGCCTATGGGCTATTAAGCCTTAAGTCACAAGTCATGACTTGTGAAATCACAAGCCATTCCTTAAACAATTCAAATCCTATTTTTCCAAAATAAATTCTAATGGGTTAATTATCACTAACTTAAGTCAACCTAGGTTTCCATATCCTAATCACATAGTCATGACCTAGGTTAGCCACTAGGTTAGTCTCCAAAGTCAACATAAGTCAAAGTCAACTAAAACACCAAAATCAATTATACTAAAAATCTCTAAAAATCATATTAATTCTAATAAATCTAAATAATACATAATAATTCCAAATAATTCTCCAAATTACAAAAATGACTAAAATATCCCTCGATCTAGAAATGATAAATGAAATACCCTAATTACATAGCTAGGCTCTAGGGTTACACTAGCAAGACACCAAATCATAAGTCATGATTTAAAATAGTTTTAAAATAATTAAAAATCAATAAAAATCATAGAAAATTTTAAATACCTTAACTAAATAAATTAAAATACAAAATTTCAAAATTACCCACAGTTGGAAAAACTGGGTGTTACAATCTTACCCACCTTATAAAAATTTCGTCCTCAAAATTAAGATGGTAGCAGTCCTTCTAGGTCAAACACCCAACAATCAAAGACTCAAACATACCGTCAGATAATCATATGTGTCTGTCCAAAATCATGATACTCAGAATCTTTGTCGTGCTAGTAAGCAAGGCTACAATAATCACAGAGTCCTTGACTAAGGCACATACCTCTAGAATTATGGTATTTAAAATTTTCGCATTGTCGCATGCTTTGTAGCAAAAACCTTAAATTCCCACACCCGAGAAATACGTCCTAAATTTGACTATATGTCCTTACTATGCCAGCTAAACACGACCATCGAAGATTCTCGATTCCATAACCAAGGTGACCTAGCCCATATGATTCATCTCAGGAGAAAAAACAATATAACACAAGAACAACATGACAGAATTGATAAATCAACAAGGAACAGAGGAAATCAAAATTTCAAGGCAGTTATAAGAGGCAATTGCGGAAAGGAAATTGAATAGAACAGAACCTGCAGCAATATCTCTACTGGCCTAAGCATCCTCGACTGTCCTAGCGAAAGCTCGCCCCCGCTGGCCTCTCTTGGCCTGCTGCTGATGCTGCATGTACCTCTGCTGCTGAGTCGGTAAGGGTAATCCCGTCTGCTGGCCTACCGGAGCCCTAGCTCCTGCTCCCTGAACTGTCTGTCCCGATGACTCGGGACACTCTCTCAGACGATGATCGGATCCTCCGCAAAGCAAACATCTGCCCAACCTCTTCCGGCATTCGCCCCAACTATATTCTGGTCTCTTACAGAAGGGACAAGTAATAACTAGCTGATGTTCCGGGGCCTGCTGCTGCCTCTGTGGCTGCTGCGTCTGCTGAAAGGGTACACGGTCCTAAAACTGCCGCTGCTGAAGGTAGACCCTCGACTGCTGATACTGCTGCTGAAACTGTAGAGGTACTATCTGCTGCGGATACTGCTGCTGAATCTGCAAACATGGCACCTGCTGCTGAATCTGTAGATAGGGCCTCTTAGCCGGTCCTGCACTGCCACTAGCTCCCTAAGTATCTCGTATCCTCTTCTCCTTCAGTCCAAGATCGTCCTCCGCTGTCATGGCTCCTACCAGAATCTGCTTGAAAGTGGCATCGTGGTCGCTCTTGGTATATGACTTGATCTCCCTGATCAAACCCCTGCGAAATCTCCTCGCCTTCCCGGCCTCAGTAAGATCCTCGACGAATCTGCTCAACCGGCTGAAGTCTCCAGCATACTCCTCAACGGTCTGGTTCCCCTGAACCAAACTCTCGAACTGCGCCTCCAAAGCACGGAGTGCTGTATCAGAAAAGAATTTCTTCTTGAATAGTTTTTTGAATGCTGCCCAAGTCTGACCGACTGTACCAACCCTCGGGTCCGTCTGGTACAAAGTACGGGCCAAGTCCTGTATCTGACTGGCGGCTGCCTTGATCTGTAATCCTGCTGGTATCTGTGCCAATCTGAATATCTCCTCAATGTGCTCTATCCAATCGTCAGCGTATATGATGCCCTCTGTACCCTTGAAGTCTCGGGGTCCCATCTTTTTGAAGGATTGGATGTCTGGAGTCCTCGGCTGATACGGCTGCATCTGACCTCCCTGTAGCTGAGCAGCCACCAGCTCTACTGTCGTCCTGACCAACTGATGAGTATCCTGTATACTCTGTCGGATATCAGCAGACTGGCTCTGCTGTATCTGCCGCTGAGACTCCAAGAACTGCTGAAAAAGGGCAAACATCTGAGCCGCATCTACTATCCCTGAAGGTAACTACTGCTGGTACATATCTGGGATGACGGGGGAAGACCTCCGGACAGGTGGAGGTGCACTCCCAAAAGCTGCAGAAGCTCCTATATGAGCAGAAATATGGGGTGATGTGGTCCCAGCATCCACAATCGGATGAGGGATGGTAGGCCTCTCACCAGCGTCTGCTGAGCCAGAGCAATGCGATCGTGTCTCGATCACCATCCTGGAGACAGATCAAACATGAAATCAATACTGAGATAGAAATGGTAATTCAAGGGAGGACAGTCATTCAAGAAATTATCAGGAATTTAGATGGCAGGAATTCAGTTAAGAGTTTTTCCTAATGTGATTGAGTACCTCAAAATTATCCTAATCCTACTGTAGGCTGTAGTGGTACTCTAGTTCGAATACCACTACACAAACTCGACCTACATGGGCCACCACTAAAAATGTGTCACGACCCGCACCCACCGTGAGGGTACGAGTACGTAACAGCGCCCAGCCTACGCCGCAGTGTCGGCGGTAGAACGCTGTTCTAAGTCATGAACTATAACTAACTAACATAAAATACTCTCCATACGGAGGCCAACACAGAGGTACAAATTAATCACAATCTAGAGATAGAATATGGCACGAAGAAATAGATAAGAAAATCCTCAACTGAGGTACAACAGAAATGAATAACAATCTCAACATCTCTAAAAATATACAACCTCTGAATCAAGAACAACAACTAAACATAAAAGGGAAACAGTCTAAGCTATCTATACTAAGCAGGGTATCGTCCTCAGCAGCTGCCTGAACCTCCCCAGGGGTCCAGGTCGAGAGTGTCATCTAGGCAAGCTCCAAAGTAAGGGGTGTAAGGTTCCTCATCATCCTCTGAAAAATTTTCAACAGGTCCAGTCATGACGGAAGCGAGCACAATACATCTCACGCAGATCATAACAGGTTAGAGAATATAAACATGCAAGAGAGTACGATACATGAAACTGAAGGAAAATACATGATATAAACAGGAAGAGAACTGTAATAGAAATATCTACTATAAGTAGAGAGCTACCAGTGACTAGTGATTTAGAGTACAAAGTCGACATGTGAACGGCTTGATTTGCACATGGCTATACTAAAGAGGTGTACATGGCTATTCTACTTTGGAATTGTTCACATGACTATTTATACTCCCCCAACCCCAATCAATACACAAGGATCCAGACAGGTTATGTTACGTACATGATTTTCACATGGAGCCCATAGATGGGTGTACATGAAGTATTCACGAGGGCTCAGAGAACTGAGTGCACATGAATTCCATATGAAGGCCCACGAAGGGTGTACATGAAGTATAGGTTATACATGAGATTCACGAGAAATACGACCGATCATGATAGCACATGAGAGTACACAAGCAAGCACGAATGAGCATGAAGCACATGATAAACATGGATAACATGAGAGCGAGTAATACACGATGTACATGAAACACATGACACAATGTATCCGATGCTCCCGAGGGGGATAATATCTCAAGCAAGGATCCTTATAGTACCAATCCGTGATAATATCGTGACAGCATCAAATAAGGTAAACTAGAGCAGGAATATAATTCTAAGCAAGTTATGAAATGATCAGAGAATGTACTCGCCTGGTATCTGAATGCCTGAAGTAATGTACTATCCGAGATGAGGCACCTGACTCTTAGTTAGAGCAACACAAGTCACAACAAGTCCAGAATGGTAATAGGATGCACTATAATGCATTCTACATGAATCTAGGTCAATCTAGAGCAAAGTCAACTCTTGGTCAACTCTGGTCAACCCTAAAAGTCAAACTAGGTCAAGCTATCCATTCTAGGTCTAATCAAGGTTACACTAGTCTAAATAGGTTATACTAGGTCTAACAAGACTAGTTTAGCCTAAACTAGGTTTAACAATCTTGCTAAACCCTAACAAGCCTATAATAGTCTATCAAGACTTATATCTAAACCATGCTAGCCTATATTAAGTATTTACATACCACAAGACCAACACAAGCTATTTACATTCAAACTTAAACATATATATATATACACATATTGTATATAGGGCATACATTAGATTTTTAGGCATAATACAACATATTACATATATAAATATATATAGATACATACATATACATATACATTACATTATATGTACAGAGATATAGAGAGATAGAAGACTAGGTGTCAAGAATGTATGTGTGTGTGTGTGTGTGTGTTTGTATAGTGTACAGTAGGTAGTAGGAGGAAAAACAGTATGTGTGAGAGCTAGTGAGAGTGTGTATGTAGGTGCATCAAGAGTGTGTGTCAAAGTGAGCAGTGAGAAATAAACTGTTAGCAAGTGAAAACAGGTTGTGAAGTGGCAAGGTAAAAACTGGACATGACAAGGTTAAGGGGCTGTGAAAACAAGGTGTCAAGTGGCATGCATGTGTGTGTGAGTGATCAGGTTTTAGTGAGTGAACAAGTACAATGAGGTAACTGAGTGTTCCCAGGTTCAACATTTTGATACAATCTCAGGTTTAGAAAAGAACCCAAGTTCACAAAGAATCTCAGATATCAAGAATTTAGCCATTCAACTCAGTTAATAACAAACTGGAATAAATTTCAGGTCTTAATAAGAATCAAACAGTGATGTATATATAGAAGTAAAACTGGAATCAGTGATTGTAGGAACTGAATACATCTCAGGGAATAGGAATTCCTGGATAACCTAATGACAGTCACCATCCTCAACCCCAACACAATTTGAGTTAGTTTATAGGAGAGGAAACCAATTCCAGATTTGACAAGAATTTAGAATCAAACCATCATTAAATCAAACAACAACCAATGTAATGTGTGTGTCATGGATCCAATGTGGTTCTCAGGTCAATGTGACAGTTAATAAATTTCAATTCTAATTCAGCCACCAAACAATGTTAATACAAGTGTGAGAATTTATCATTCAATCAAATGTTTAAGGAGAGGAATGGAATCAATCTCAGTTAAGGATTCTAGTGTCAGTTGATATTAAATAACAGTGAATCAATACCATGTACCAGTCAACATGAATTCGAATCCAAACTCAGACAAGACTTGAAATCATTGAAACTATATATACATATACATCATAGGTTAACATTCAAATTTAACATCTAAAATCAAATAACCCATTTAATCTCAGAAAATTGGACTGTACAATATCTAAGTATCAGTCAACACACTTCGAGTGTCAACACATCAAAACCATCCAAAACCAAGATCCTATTTTCAATAACATAAAACCAATTGAATGGAAATGTTAAGCTAACATAAACAATCAAATATGTGGGGATCATAATTCAGTAAAAATAGCAAGAAAACTGAGGTTTAAGAGCTAGGAATTGAAATAAACTAGTTATTAGAACAGGTATCAGATTTTCGAAGACCAACCCATTTGCCAAAACTCATTCTCACACTCTCGAGCCAATTCGAATGTAAACATTGCACTAATATAAACTAACACTCATGTAGAAGTAATTAATCAGTGCAAACAAAACTTAAACTGGGAAATAATGGTTTAGGGAATGCTGGAACCAATGTATCAGAGATGTATCAGTGAAAAACACCATTTCAACCCAATTCGAACCAACATCCTCATTAAAACCTAGATTAATATATAACCTAATGTAACAGAGATTAAACAACATATTTAGGATCTTAATTAGCAAATTAAAACATAATTTAAACTATTTAAACTAGGATTTAAACACTGGAAAAGTAACAGAAATTGAACACTGTGAAGTAGTGTCGTGCACGCGTGCACGTGTCTGTAGAACATGACACACGACACGACACAACACGTGGGTGTGCACACATGTACGCCCATACTAGGTGTCAACACGAGGTGTCCACGCTGTGTCTAGACACGACACGAAGGCCGTATCCGTGCCCAAAAATCACGTGAACTGTGTCATTGTAAACCCCGTACGGGCCTAATTACGTGTCCGACACAAAACGTGGTGTCCTGAAACTTTAGGGGAGTGTGCACAGACACTGCCCTCGTGTCTATGCCAATTTTGGCGTGTCCTAGTGTCTTGTACAGGGCACACGAGACACGTGGTAGCAGGAGAGCCAACCACGCTCGCGCGCATGTGTGCACCCGCATGTACTCGTGTCCCCCATGTCCTGACGCGACACAAAAACCAGGCTGCATGTGGCCGCATATGAGCCGCATGCCGCATAAGATCGCATGGCCGCATATGAGCCGCATGACTACAGACGTGCTAAGTGTAAAGTGCGCCAACAAAATGCCACATTACATCTCATGAGCCCATGAGCCCGAGCCCGAGCCCGAGCCCGAGTCCGAGTCCGAGTCCGAGTCGCTAAGCCCCTTTGGGGCTTAGCTCCAAATGGAATTAATCCAAGAGAATGACAAAAGCATTAATGCTTAATCCTTGGAGCCTTATTCTTACCTCCTAGTAAAATCACCCACATGGTTCCCTCCTTAGGGTGACCACCCCATGTGCATCTCTGTAATGCCCGTGGTTCGTATTACGTATCTCGGTATACGTGTACGTATTTTGACCCGTATTGCATGTCTCCCTGCTTGATTTATTTTGGTATTTCATTGATGGGTTTATCTTGGTTCGGTTCGACTTGATTTGGTTAGGCTTGGTTCGGTTTTGGTTGGAGAACCAACCCACCCCACTTACCACCACCATCACCATTTATTAATCCCTACTCTTTTCTCTCTCCTCATTAACTTTCTTCTTCCCCCACCATTACTTCTCCACCAACCTGAGAGAGTGGAGAGCTTAGGCAAGTGCATCTTGATTCATGGAGGAACCCTATTTTTATTGTTCCATTGTCTTCCCCATATGTTTCTAACCCACTTTAGTACTTAGCATTTTTCATTTCTATGGTTAATTTCTTGTAGATCTAGTTTTGTGATATTTTCGGTTCTCATGAGTTTTGATCTATCAAACTTGTATATTTCTGCTAGTTGATGGTTCCATGTTGTAGAGAATTTTATTTTACTCAAATTTGACCTACGGGAGTCTAGATTTGGGTTCCTATTGTTGTTTGGTGGAGCATGGAGACCATGGTATTTTCATGGACATGTTTTCTGTGGAGAGCCATTAATTTCACTTCTGGCCGCATGAGCATCTTTAAGCTCTGAGCCGCATGAGCATTAATATTTGCATGGCCCCTTTTATTTAGTTGCTTGCAAGCTTGCATGCATTTGCATGCAACTTGCCTGGGCCGCATGGCCATTTACCCTGGCCGCATGAGAATTAATTGCATGGCTTTTTATTATTATTATTTATTTAATTGCATATTGGCCGCATATGATAAGCCTAGCTGGCTGCATATGGCACTTGCAATTACATGCAATTAAATGTATTAGCATTTGCATGCATTAATTAGCCTTTAAATAATTGCCATGTATTAGCTTTAGCCTTTAAATAATTAGCATTAGCCTTTAAATCTTGCCATTAGCATTAAATATTATGTCCTTGCTTATATTTTGCATGCAGCAGCTCATTTGAGCCGCATGAATGCCCCTCCCCATTTGTGGCCGCATGTATTTGTAGTTGGCCGCATGACCTACAAAGGAGGCCGCATGGCTCAAGCTTGCATGCTTGGCCGCATAATGCTCCCCCTCCCATTTCATTACTTGGCCGCATGGCCAAGTATACTTGGCCGAATGGCCTTAGTAGTTGTGGCCGCATGAGCTTTTAGATTTAATACATGCTTTAAGCTTGCTTGCATTAGCCGCATGAGCTTTTATTTAATGCATTAATTAAATTGCCTACATACAGTTGAGCCGCATATGGCCATTGGCCATTTCTAGCCGCATGGCTTTTCTTCCGTTGCTCGGCCGCATAAGAAGTACATTACTGGCCGCATGACCTTTCTTTAGCATGCATAAGCTTGCATTAAATGGAAGCATGCGTAAGTTGCATTAAGCTTCTTGCATGGAAGCTTGCATTAAATGGAAGCATGCATGGCCTTTTACTTTATTTTTAGCATGCAGTTGCATGCATTAGCATGTGTAATTTAATTGGAGCCGCATGGCCATTTGTGATGGTTGGCCGTATGTGTAATTTAATTGGAGCCGCATGCCTTTCAATTAATTGCCGAGCCACATGGGATTATTTGTTGACTATGGAATTAATTGTTGCTTGCATGTATTAGTGACTTGCTGGCCGCATGTATCAATTTTTTTCTGAGCCGCATGAGTCCACGTCCTTGCCCTGCTAATATTTAATTACCACTTGTATGCTTGTGCCATTAATTTGTTTCCTGACACGATGGTGACCCGTAGTGGTGCACTCTTGACAATAAACTTGACATGATAGTGGCCCGACGTGGTACACTCTTGACATGATAACTTGACATGATAATTTGACATGATAAACCTGACATGATATTTCTCGAAATATTGTTGCGACGGCTAACCTGACATGACAAGTATGAATGACCTGGACACCGTGGACGATTGTGCTTGTATAAATAAACCCGTCTTGTCTTGCATCATGTCTAGGACGGGGACCCCTGAGTACCACGGTCGGGGGTACCCACTGAAATCGACTAAGGCTAACAACTAGAATAATCCAGTAGTCATGAAAAGATTTCCCCAGCTACAGGCAATCCCGTTATCTGGGCGCCCCACTTGGGATCTGTAGCCTGCCGACGAGTAGGGCACATTTCCAGCACACTGTCATGTGTTGCACCCTTATTGTACTAATATTCGACCTGGATAACCTGGATGGTCTGCAGGGCTTGTGGCTGTAGAATAATCTCGCTGTATCTTGCTAGTAACTAGGCCTGTGATAACCCTAGTTAGTTAAAGTATCAAGCCGTACTTATTGCTTGGCCGTGAAATGTTGGATGGAGTTTACTCAGTCTAGTCTTGTCTTGATCCTGTACAAGATTGTTACATGTCCTGATTTCTTAATTTATCTTGCCATTAAATGGTGGGAGAAACCAAGTTCTGTTCAGACGAAGGGTTACAACCCCGGTCCTTGTTTGGTTTACGTGTTGTAACCTGGTTATCTGAATAGTCCCATGGCTATCTCATCGTATATCATCTGTCATGCTTTTCCTTAATTATTGTCTTTTATTATGTAATTATATTCTTGTGCTAATTGCTGGTTTTAGTTCCTAAGTGAAGCCTCCTTTGTGGTACTTGCTCTTCTAGGATCTGACCCAGCTGGTTTTGTTTGGCCAGATTCCGGAGCAGTTTCCGAGGATCTACCGACTTTCCAGCCAGATGGTGACCACTAGACGGAATCCTGGCAACGAGTGGGTTCATTTTGGCTCTCCCACTCTATTGTAAAAATATTCTTTTAGGCGTTTAGCCGACGAACACGTGTTAGCTCGATTACGTTTTACTTACTGTCTGCCTACGGGCTGTAACATGATTGACGGATCCTAGGGTTGATCATGTATGACTAAAACTCTTGCTAGTCCTCACATTTTGTAACAACTAGCTTCATGATCAGCTGAATATGTAATGTTTGGGACGCCTTACTATTGTATATTTGGTGATCTTACATCTTGTAATATTTACTTACTTGCTTGTGATTGAGGCACTAGGCTTGTTCATGACCATAGGAGACTGATGGCTTGTAGTTAAACCCTCATATATCTAGACAGCCGTGACCGTATAGTGAGGTGGATTCCATTTAATTATACGTAGCTGGATGTGTTCGCCCCCGCTCTCCAGTATTCTGGTTCTGGGGCGTGACATGGTTTAAGTGGTGGCCCATGCAGGTCTTATAAATCAAGATATGTGAGGGTTTACCGAATAGATGTCTCAATCAGTAATCGCCCTTGATCTCTGCTCGTATTCTCTGAATCCCTAAAATTCTTGTCCTGATCACATGCTTGTAATCGTTGATCTGTCCTGGTCCTTCCTTATTGTTCCCTATGTCGTCTTCTTCAGCGGCATTGTACCTGGCCCTGCCGATCAGCAAGACGGAGCACCTCCCGTAGACCAGCAGCAACCTGGAGATCAGGCCCAGCATTCCGGAGTAGCCTCCCGAGTCATGCCTACCGGGGATCCCGAGCCACCAGTTCAGCCCGTCCAGCCTGTAGAGCCTGAAGATGGCACCTTGGTGGGACTCATCAGGACATTATTAGCTTCCCAAGATCGTCGAGGAGATGCCTTGCATCAGGCAGTGGCAGATGCTCTGGGCAGAGGTGGACATCGTGGAAACAGTGCAGCAAACAGTTTCAGGTGCCTGAACCCTCCATTCTTCGATGGCAGTGAAGACGCTATCGCTGCTGATGCGTGGCTTCAGGACACAGAGGTGATATTGGAGGCGGCGAAGACCCCAGAAGATGAAAAGATGGCCGTGGTACGCCTGCAGTCGCTGGTGGACGGCGCAGGCTGTAGGATTAGTGGCCCCTATTTCATGGACAGTATTCAGAGAGAGATTCCAGACCAAGTACTTCGATGCGGTGGCTCGGTACGATCTACAGACCAAGTTCACCAATCTGAAGCAGATGGGCAGAACGGTCGATGGGTATGCGGCCGAGTTTTCCAGGCTTAGTCGGTTTGCTCCCACCTTGGTGGCGACCGAGTTCGATAGAGCCCAGCGGTTTCAGCTGTAATGACCCGCTCCGTCCTAGCGGAACGCCGATTCAAACGGCAAGTGCAACGACTCAAACGAGCCGTCGACCCGAAGAGTTGGCATCGACCTGATGAAGAATCGATGCATGGCTTACATTGGCCCGTCAAAGATGAATCCAGACTTAGACTTTCAAAGGCGCGCTCGGAGTATCGCTCGGCCGATGCGAACATCGCTAAGGTGGGTGGCTCCGATGAACCCGTCTTTGCTTAGCCTAGACACATAACAATACAGACACTACTGCTAGAATCGCTAGGCGATAACACCGCGCATGCTAATAAATGACTCAACGCACCTAGCTAAAGGAATAATCCCATCTTGTGTGCTTGAATAGAATATGGAAAAGAATATAGAAAATGTGAGAACTCTCTCACCCCGCTCCAAGCTCGTGCTAAGGCACAGGCTTACGTGCAAGTCCCTTACGCATTCAACAATGAAACAATGAATGGTTTACAACAATGAAACGAAAGACTATCAACATAGTCGTTCCGAATAGAGTATAGCAACATTGAAAGACTATGGGACCGATGGGTCGCCAAGGCGACTCCCGCAAGGGGAGTTGCAAAAATGTATGAATGAATGAATGAACGAATAAGTGAATGAATGAATCGACGAATGAATAAATGAATATGTGAATGAATCAATGAACGAACGGACAAGTAAAAGAAAGAAAAGAAAGAATAAATAAAAGATAAGAAAGAAAGGAATGGTTAGCGACTGGTATGACGGGCACGTGCAACGGGGCTCGCTACCCGCGCTCCACGGACACCAACCTGGTCAATAACGCATTATGGCTAAGGGTTAGCCTACGGCTCGGAGACAGCCGTTAAGTTAAAAAGGACAAATAATACGAAATGGTCGTGGACAATTGTAGTGCCTCGTCCCGTGAAAGTCAATCGGAGGAACCGAAACGCCGACGGCGTTCGGACTTGGCCTTACAACGGCGACTCGAAGACATCGCTCAGGTGGGGGTAGTTTCGGTGAACTTGCCTCATCTCAGCCTTCACTTAATAATTCGTGTGTTTTCAACTTGCACAAGTAGGCTTAATAATAAAAGAGACGAATCCACACAGCTAAAGAAAATTATCCTGACGGATTGAATCGAGTTTAGAACATGGAAAATGTCCCATGGTCTGATTAGAGTTGGTGCTCAGCGTGCTTTGAAAATGATACTCGGTCCTTCGTCCCGTAGCTTGGGAGAAGGAAAGTTGGTATTCGACACAAACGATGAGTTAGCCTAAGTGAATAGACGTCGCCCGCATAAATATTCGATAAAGCATGTTCGTTTCCACTGCGCAAGGCTTGGCATAGCCTTGGCTTGTCCTTCGGGTTAAGTTGTAGGCTTGAGTAAGTTAGGCAAAGTTATGCCGGTCGACCTAAGCCATTCCAAGTGTCGTCCCGCTCTTTCTGCAGTTGTCAAGTTAAATAGTCCCACGATCTCAAGGGCCGTCATATAACGTATGACTTGAGTGATAGCGTCGCGTAGGACAAAAGTCAGTTAAAGGCACGAGCCACAGGTGGCACGAGGTAAAGTTAGCCACGATCTATGGCACTTAAGAAACACGTTTTGTTCAAGTTAAGTTGGAAGGCTACGTAGTAGTCGTTCCCTCGAGTTCAAAAAAGTTCGAGGCGGTCCCTCGATTGGGAGTCTCGCGTTCCTATCCACGTTAAGTTGTTCGAGGCGGTCCCTCGGTTGGGAGTCTCGTGTTCCTCTCCACGTTAAGGTGTTTCGAGGCGGTCCCTCGGTTGGGAGTCTCGCGTTCCTATCCACGTTAAGAAGTTCGAGGCGTTCCCTCGGTTGGGAGTCTCGCGGCCCCGATGCACGTAATGCAAAGGGTGGTTTAGAGCACGAGTTGCTAAGTATAGTCCCAGACGTACCAACAAATTAGGCCATACATTTATGCGAGTCTAGATGTCTCGTAGGTGCGTGGTCATTGGACACCTTGTCGACAAAGATTTCTGCCTAGACTGGTTATACGCCGGGGCACCGGGCCCAGTCGTCCTAGGAGGTAGACGTTATAGCAGCGCATGCTTTTATTGCGTGGGTAGTCGGGGGCTTTCAACGGGGCTCGCTACCTGCGCTGAAGGACCCGCTGCCTACCCGAGCTATGTCCGCGATGGCTTGTCATGCCAGTGGCCTTTCATATAGATAATTGGCATGCTAAGTTATGAATCCGCATGCACGATGTCGGTCATAACAAAGGAAGTGTAAGCACGGTATGCGTTGAATGGTGAAATGTGTGCTCGGTTGCACCCAAAGTATTATAAAGCCTACGATTCGGCTATACGTAAAGACACGTGCTTCGGCACGAGATATGGCGTCGTACTTGAGTTCTCAACACCGGTTCCACAAGTTTGGTTAGTCGTTGCGCGTTAAGTCGAGAAGGGCCGTAAGGCGAGTTTGGATAAGTCAGGTTACGCTACGAGGCACGGCCTCGATGTTTGAGGCACGGGCAAGTATTTGACACGACCTAGTCGTTACGTCCAAGAGTATAGTACGAAAGACAACTATGAGTCGGTACGTTAACAATGCAAGCACGAGATAGGTCTAGAGGCAAAGTATGAGTACGTCGTCAGTTCAAGGCACGGAGATGGTCTAAAGACACTAAATAGGCCGAGTGTCGGTCCTAAAATCGATCCTAAGGCAAGACTAGAAAGACAATCGTAAAGGGGCTTGTATTGCACAAAGTAAAATAAACGTGTCGATTTTGTATGGGTGGGCGAGGAGCTCACTCCACCAGTACAGTTGAGTACTGACACCCATACAGTTTCTATGTGCAGGCACAGGTAGAAGCTCGTGGCGCGGAGCTCGCTTGGATGCGTCGAGGCACGGAGTTCCTTGGCGATTCGAAGCGTGCGGCCGCATGGATCGAAGACTTATATGGGACATAATGTATGGACATCGCCTTCCGAAGCTTCCGCTGGCAAACGAGATTGTATTGAGAGATGAGAGAGAATTTGAGTGACTTGTAATATGAGAAGAGTGAGCTTGAGAGCATTGTAATCTTGGCCTTGCGCCCCAATGTAACCGTTGTTTCGATATCAATAAAGATCATATTTTGAATAACTTGTGTTTTGTTCTAAATTTCCACTGCGTGTTCAATGTTTATGCTTGGGACTTCTGTGCGACGACCCCGTCGCCGCCGATGTAATCGGTCGTTATGGAACTGCCTTGTACGGGCGCAATCTAGGCTCGTGCGGGATCACGCCTTAGCGAGGACGATCGCTCCTACGGGAGCGGGGCGTGACATAATGGTATCAAAGCACGGCTTTACGTCCTTGGACTTCATTTCGATTCTCTCAGTTTTGAAAGCTCGTTTGAAAATAAAAGAAGTGTACGCTCTCTCTCATTGTGCCTTGGGATGTCCATACAATAAGTCTAATATTTTCGAAAGCTCGTACAAGTGTCCAATCGAACGCATCGATAGGTGATGGCCTTTGGGCTGAACGGTACCGACCTTGAATTGATAGAAAATGCATGCTAATGTTAGCAAGTCGCGTGCGTGCCTAACGAATCCTACGTCGACATTAGCAAATGAGCGTGAAAACTCGGAGTATAGTCCATACGGGATGGTTATGCACACGGCCTTTTGGCTAAGTTGTGTCGCGTATCGCGCACCTCGACCTTTTGGTGCAAACGAGTCGCAACCAATATTAAGTACCGCTTGGTCGGAAACGGAGATACACTTGGAGTGTATATCGATAGGAATGTTATCAGACTAACGCTTAGGCATACACGGAAGATTGTTATGGATTTTGAGGAATAGTGCGAACGACTTAGTGCGTCGATGCGACGTGAACGATTACGCTAGGGATTCGTCGAACGAATCCGAAACATATCTTAGCGAATAACACGAACGTGATTTAGACTAGATCGGATGGCTCGAACCCGAGTGGTGTATGGACGTTATAAAAATTGTTCGGGTGAAACTAAAGGAGTTACGGACAGTACGAGTGCATCCACAAGCGATGATATCGCAAGCGAGACATCATCCGAACGATTCGTGAATGGTAATGCGAGTTGCGAAATGGTTGAATGGAAATTCTAAACGATAAAATAAATGGATGACTTGATTGAAGAAACTGATACGATAGTATACGAAAAGTTAGCACGACGGAAAGATAGCGTGCACGAAAGGTTTGACTTTGAAGTTATGCAAACGACTCTGAGGATTGAAATCGATGTGCTCGATGGTTTGAGTTAGCCAGGAATGATGCAAATTGAGGAAATACGTTAGTCGATGACTTAAGATAGACGGATAAACGATACGTGAATTTGGGTTGAAAAAATTGATGTGGTGAACGATTCGAGGAGATTATCCAGTCGGACGATAGCATCATTCGCACGACTCGAAATTCGTTGCAAAGGAAGATCGTCAGGTTACGCATATCATCGATGATATTGAGGCGTATTAAAGATCGATATGCATCGGGGGTACTCTGACACGGTGAATGACGATCGTACAAGTGTTATCGTTCTGATGGATGCAATACTTAGGATCTTGATTGAGACGAATATTGGGTGAAAGAAATCGAGTTTTGATGGTTGCGTTGATAACCACAACGTCGACGGTCTTGTCTTGTGCGAGCGCAAATCTAGCCTCGCATATGCGTTGCGTCGGATTTGAGACGATCGTTCCGCGTGAGCGCTGGCTTGGTGATTCATGTCGCGAGAATGATCGAACTTGGAAAATCAGGATGCGACAACTTTGATTGTCTCGACTTGTTGGCTTGATGCGAAGGAGAACTCGAGAATGTTAGGACTTACTATTGGTGATTGAATGAAACTTGAGGATTGAGTAGGTCCAATCCGCGCATCGAGAATGAACTAGTCTAGACACAAACAAGAGTTACGTCCCGATGAGAATGATTATCTCGCGGGAGCGTGCATGGTGATTCGTGCCCACCGTAGATAATCGATCTCGCGTGAGATCGGAGTGTGGCATACTGTTAAGTCAGACGACCTTGTGATCGATTACGTGAATTGGAATAGATGATTTCGGAAACGTGAAATATGAATTACGGTTTAGAGATAAATTATGTCATAGCGTGCTTGATGTGAGAATGAATGATAGGCGAATTAATGTCAAAACGTGTTCGAAGAGATAAACTATGCGAAACGGCTTGATGAACAAACGATATTGATATGACGTAAAATTGGTCAAAACGTGAGTTATCGTAGGATGGCTTTACCGAACGACTCGTACCCCGTACGATGAATATTGGGATGTATTAGGGAATCTATGTTCGGTGTTTAGAAATCGGAGTGATGCGAGCTTGGGTAGAAAACCCCCGTACCATCGATTTGGTTTGACCTTAGGATGGGGTCAGTGTTGATATCGTTGTTTAGGAACTATGATTCCAGTGCTGACAAAAAGACTTAGCCTAGCGGTTAGGCAGATGTCCCGGCGCGAAGCGATAGGAGTTACGGAAGCACCCCTCGTGAGTCTCGGCTGACATGCACGTATATCAGGGACGCCCGAATATGTGCACGATCCGACTCGAGTGGTGATAGCGGATTGTCTATCACAAGGCTTGGCTAAAATGCATGTATTTTGGGGACGCTTGGAATATGTGCACGATCCAACTAAGTGATACGTTGAATCAAGTGAGACTTGAGGAGCAGAAAAGTGTCGAGGATTTTGAAATCGTAAGTTTCGAAGAAATGTTGATGGTAATGCGATCATTAAAATTGAGACGAGTTCGAATGTTGGTTGATCGGTTAGTGTGCCTTACGACTAAGTTAGCGATAAGCACGAGCGTGGCTCGGAATCGAAGAAACGCGTATGCGGAGTGTGTACGATTAAGTCTTGGCCATAGAAATGGTAGGATGGTTTGCCTTCAGGAAAGTCTCGAGGACGAGACTTGTTCTGAGTGGTGTATGTTGTAGTGCCCCGTCCCGCGAAAGTCAATCGGAGGAATCGAAACGCCGACGGCGTTCGGACTTGGCCTTACAACGGCGACTCGAAGACATCGCTCAGGTGGGGTAGTTTCGGTGAACTTGCCTCATCTCAGCCTTCACTTAATAATTCGTGTGTTTTCAACTTGCACAAGTAGGCTTAATAATAAAAGAGACGAATCCACATAGCTAAAGGAAATTATCCCGACGGATCGAATCAAGTTTAGAACATGGAAAATGTCCCACGGTCTGATTAGAGTTGGTGCTCAGCGTGCTTTGAAAATGACACTCGGTCCTTCGTCCCGTAGCTTGGGAGAAGGAAAGTTGGTATTTGACACAAACGATGAGTTAGCCTAAGTGAATAGGCGTCGCCCGCATAAATGTTCGATAAAGCATGCTCGTTTCTACTGCACAAGGCTTGGCATAGCCTTGGCTTGTCCTTCGGGTTAAGTTGTAGGCTTGAGTAAGTTAGGCAAAGTTATGTCGGTCGACCTAAGCCATTCCAAGTGTCGTCCCGCTCTTTCTGCGGTTGTCAAGTTAAATAGTCCCACGATCTCAAAGGCCGTCATATAACGTATGACTTGGGTGATAGCGTCGCGTAGGACAAAAGTCAGTTAAAGGCACGAGCCACGGATGGCACGAGGTAAAGTTAGCCACGGTCCATGGCACTTAAGGAACACGTTTTGTTCAAGTTAAGTTGGAAGGCTACGTAGTAGTCGTTCCCTCGAGTTCAAAGAAGTTTGAGGCGGTCCCTCGATTAGGAGTCTCGCATTCCTATCCACGTTAAGTTGTTCGAGGCGGTCCCTCGGTTGGGAGTCTCGCGTTCCTCTCCATATTAAGGTGTTTCGAGGCGGTCCCTCGGTTGGGAGTCTCGCGTTCCTATCCACGTTAAGAAGTTCGAGGCGTTCCCTCGGTTGGGAGTCTCGCGGCCCCGATGCACGTAATGCAAAGGGTGGTTCAGAGCACGATTTGCTAAGTATAGTCCCAGACGTACCAACAAATTAGGCCATGCATTTACGTGAGTCTAGATGTCTCGTAGGTGCGTGGTCATTGGACACCTTGTCGACAAGGATTTCTGCCTAGACTGGTTATACGCCGGGGCACCGGGCCCAGTCGTCCTAGGAGGTAGACGTTATAGCAGCGCATGCTTTTGTTGCGTGGGTAGTCGGGGGCTTTCAATGGGGCTCGCTACCTGCGCTGAAGGACCCGCTGCCTACCCGAGCTATATCCGCGATGGCTTGTCATGCCAGTGGCCTTTCATATAGATAATTGGCGTGCTAAGCGGCGAATCCGCATGCACGGTGTCGGTCATAACAAAGGAAGTGTAAGCACGGTATGCGTTAAATGGTGAAATGTGTGCTCGGTTGCACCCAAAGTATTATAAAGCCTACGATTCGGCTATACGTAAAGACACGTGCTTCGGTACGAGATATGGCATCGTACTTGAGTTCTCAACACCGGTTCTACAAGTTTGGTTAGTCATTGCGCGTTAAGTCGAGAAGGGCCGTAAGGCGAGTTTGGATAAGTCAGGTTACGCTACGAGGCACGGCCTCGATGTTTGAGGCACGGGCAAGTATTTGACACGATCTAGTCGTTACGTCCAAGAGTATAGTACGAAAGACAACTATGAGTCGGTACGTTAACAATGCAAGCACGAGAAAGGTCTAGAGGCAAAGTATGAGTACGTCGTCAGTGCAAGGCACAAGAAAGGTCTCGAAGCTTCCGCTGGCAAACGAGATTGTATTGAGAGATGAGAGAGAATTTGAGTGACTTGTACTGTGAGAAGAGTGAGCTTGAGAGCATTATAATCTTGGCCTTGCTCCCCAATGTAACCATTGTTTCGATATCAATAAAGATCATCTTTTGAATAACTTGTGTTTTGTTCTAAATTTTTGCTGCGTGTTCAATGTTTCTGCTTGGAACTTCTGTGCGATGACCCCGTCGCCGTCGATGTAATCGGCCGTTATGGAACTGCCATGCACGGGCGCAATCTAGGCTCGTACGGGATCACGCCTTAGCAAGGACGATCGCTCCTATGGGAGCGGGGCGTGACAACAATCCTCTCGTATACGGGAGGTGGGAGATATAAGGGATTTCTGCGGCATGATCAAAGGGAGGATCGTGGCCGGCCTAGGCAGAAATCAAAGGGGGCTTACGGGTTGCCTGGATGGGGGCTTGGTCACCCGGGGGACATAAGTGCAGGGTATTTCAAGACACTATCATCGTGTACCAGCCCGTACGCTCTGAATAGTTGCGAAATACCAAGGGAAAAAGGGTCCAAAATGGCTTGTGATGCCAGCGACCGGTGCATATAGAGTTAAGTGGGCTTTGCTAGTGGCAATCCACGTGCAAGTCCTTGCATTGAAATCAAAGTAGTCTAAGTTAACTAAATGAAGTGCCTTCTGAACAGGCTTGAATATAACACACCAAGTAATCGAGAGTACTTCGGCAAAGGAGTTAGAAAATACGCCTACGACGCGCTAGGACCCGAGGCAGGGACACGCCCTTGACATTGAAAGTTCACATGAATCACGTTAAGTTATTTCCTATGAATTGTTGACTAACTTGGTTTACTTTGGATAGGGAAGGCCGGACGGTAAGAATGGGTAAGTCATGCATGTATTTCTATGCGACACTTGTATTCGGCAACACGAGATAGGCTATGAAATATGCCATAAAACTGATCCTAAGGCAAGATTAGAAAGACAATGAATGATAGACGGTGCACAAAAGTAAATAGAACGTGTTTGGTAATGATAGCATTGTGGGCGAGCTAGCCTACCCACCAGTGCATAACAATGTACTGATAACCCCACAGTCTGCTTGCAGGATGCAGGAGACGTCGTCGGGTGCGAAGCTTCCCTCGAATGTGCTAAGGCGCGGAGCTATCTCTGGAGCCTTGGAGCGTTGCAAGGAGCTGGAGCACCATATACATGACATAATGTATCAGAACATCGCCATGAATCCTTCCATGTTGTAAGCCACTTGGCACGTCTTTTATGTTTCAGAGAGAGAGAGAGCTTGAGCGATTTGTAATATCGGCCTAGCGCTGCTTGTAAACTTCTTGAATATCAATAAAGAGTTGAATTCGCTTCAATTTGTGTTCATTTACTTTCCGCTGCAAATGGGGACACTCTGTACGACTCTGTGGCCTAGCTCAAATAGGCCGTTTCCGGACTTAGCCTTGCACGGGCGCAACTTAGGCCCGTGCGGCATCACGCCTTAGCGAGGACGATCGCTCCTACGGGAGCGGGGCGTGACAGATTGGTATCAGAGCACGGCTTTACGTCCTTGGACTTCATTTCGATTCTCTCAGTTTTGAAAGCTCGTTTGGAAATAAAAGAAGTGTACGCTCTCTCTCATTATGCCTTGGGATGTTCCATACAATAAGTCTAATATTTTCAAAAGCTCGTACAAGTACTCGATTGAACAGGATCGATAGGCGAAGGCCTTTGTGCCAAACCACGACGGACTTGAGTTGGAAGGAACGCATGCTAAGAGTTAGCAAACGCAAGACATGCTTGAATAACCTTATGCTGACAATAGCGAACGAGTATACGAGACCGAAGTATAGTTTGAACGGGATAGTTATGCACGCATGCCTTTTGGCTAAGTTGTGCCGTGTGTCGCGCACCTCGACTTTTTGGTACAATCGAGTTACGAGTGATATCAAGTACCGCTCGGTCGAGAATGAAGCTACACTTAGAGCGTATATCGATAGGAACGCTATCAAACTAACGCTTAGGCATGCACGGAAGATTGATTTGGATTTTGAGGAACGGGCGAGCGCACGATTGAACATATCGAAAGGGAATCGAATGATCATTTGAGGATTTGTAGAATGACTTGACCCTAAGTGGTGTATGTGATAGGTTCGGAGAAGAATAAGAGTGAGTGTCAACGACCAATCGAGTGGCTCGAACCCTGAGTGGTGTATAGACGTTATAGAAAATTGTTCGAGCAAAACTAAAGGATTTACGGGTAGAACGAGCATGTCGGCAAGCGATGATATCGTGCAAAGCCTTAGAATGAGTAACGCTTAGTTAGTTTCGACTTCGAGAGTCTTAAACAAGATATCGTTCGGACGAATTAAGAATGCGTAGTGCGAATCATGAAACGAATGGAGGTCTTGGTCGAGGAAACATAGAAGATCGTGCATACGATTTTGAATTTAGTTGAATGGATTGAAACTTGAGTTAAGGTGAATTACTCATGGACGAGATCGGAAATAGCACGGTCGGAAGATAGCGTGCATAGGAAACGTTGATTTGAAGATACGAGAATGACTAAGGAATTGAAATTGATGTTGCTCGATGAAGAGTTAGCACGCGACAATGTAAATTGAGAAAATTAAGTTGTACGACTTGGAATTCGTTGCAAAAGGAAGATCGTCAGGTTATGTACATCATCGATGGTATTGAGGTGTATTAAAGATCGATGTACGATAACTCGGGGGTACTCTGATTCGATGATTGATGATCGTGTTAGAAGTTATTGTTTTGAAGGATGCTATGTTGGAAATGAATGTTTGGAATGAGGAAGGAAAGTGACTTGATTGTTCGATGATAACCACAACGACAACGATCTTGTCTTGCGCGAGCGCAACTCCAGCCTCGTACATGCGTCACGTCGGATTTGGGACGATCATTCTGCGTGAGCGTTGGCATGGTGATTCATGTCCAGCGGGAATGGTCGAACTCAAAATATCATGACATGGCAATTTTGATTTGCTTCGACTTGTGGTTTGAAGCGAAGGTGAATTCGAGAATTGTTAGGACTTGCGATTGAAGAATGAGAAAACTTGAGGATTGAGTAGACCCAATCCGCGTATCAAAAATGAGCAAGTCTAGACGCAACGCAAGAGTTACGTCCCGATGAGGACGATTATTCTGCGGGAATGTTGACATGGTGATTCATGTCCGTCGTGGATAATCAGACTTGCGTGAGATCGGGGCACGACATATTGTAAGGCTAGACGACCTTGTGATCGACTACGTGAATTGGATAGGTGAACTGTAATAAAACATACTTGAAGAGATAGACTGCGACAGTTGCTAGTGTGGACATACGATATTAACATGTCGAGGATTCGGTTGAGGACAACCTATCGTAGGATGACTTTCCTGTACGAGTTCGGACTTGGAGCGAAGAATGTGTTGATGCGAATAGGAGGAACACTGCTTGATGTTTAGAAATTTGAGTGAAACGAACTTGGGTAGAAACTTCCGTACAAGCGAACAAATGGTTTGACCATAGGATTTGGGGCGAGCGTCGTACAACGACCTTGCACGATGAGCAATGGACTTGACGTGTAACTATGACCTTGTGAGCTGACCTAGCGGATAGACGGACGACCCTATGCCGAGTGATTGAACCTGTGCGATGGCATTTACAGTATCGGCTGGACGGACGATAGACTTGGGGCAACAAGACTTAGAGTAGGACGGGAAACATAGAGTGTGCGTGAACGACGACGAGATTGGCCCCAAACAAAGCGAATGATTGGAATAGATGATGTGCAAGTAAAGTTAGGATAACGAATTGAATCATTGATAGGAAGACGTACTCGATGATAGTGCAATACTTGGTCTTGAATCGGACGGAAGGTACTTAAGACTTGGTCAACTCCGCTAAGAAGAAGAAATCGTATTAATTTCGTAGACAAGAACGCTTGAGAAATAAATTGGATCATCTCGAGGATCAAGATAAACGATAGTGAGATGCATGCCAGTTCGATTTTAAATCGAAGTTAGTGAAACGATCGGCAAATCAAAACTATCACGAGTAGCTTGTCCGACTTCGTTAATCGCTAGGCCTGGTTGAAATGTACATTTTCGGGGGACGCCTTGAATATATGCACAGTCCCCACGCAGCGATATGATGAAGTCGAATGCAACTGCAAGTGGGTGTTGAGATGTGCATGAACGATAATTGAATAAGTACCATCAAGTCTAAAATGAATGGACAGTTATTCCATAAAATTCACCAAACGCATGCAACATAAAACTTGAAAGGATAACCGAGCATAATTCGATGCCATCGAACGATAGAGCCGTTCGATAGAAATTGTCTAAGAAACACGACGACACAAGCTAAAGAAATGGTAGGATGACCTACACTCAGGAAGTCTCGAGGACGAGACTTGTTTTGAGTGGTGTATTATGTAATGACCCGCTCTGCCCTAGCGGAACGCCGATTCAAACGGCAAGTGCAACGACTCAAACGAGCCGTCGACCCGAAGAGTTGGCATCGACCTGATGAAGAATCGATGTAAGACTTACATTGGCCCGTCAAAGATGAATCCAGACTTAGACTTTCAAAGGCGCGCTCGGAGTATCGCTCGGCCGATGCGAACATCGCTAAGGTGGGTGGCTTCGATTAACCCGTCTTTGCTTAGCCTAGACACATAACAATACGGACACTAATGCTAGAATCGCTAGGCGATAACACCGCGCATGCTAATAAATGACTCAACGCACCTAGCTAAGGGAATAATCCCATCTTGTATGCTTGTATAGAATATGGAAAATGTGAGAACTCTCGCACCCCGCTCCACGCTCGTGCTAAGGCACAAGCTTACGTACAAGTCCCTTACGCGTTCAACAATAAAACAATGAATAGTTTACAACAATGAAATGGAAGACTATCAACATAGTCGTTCCGAATAGAGTATAGCAACATTGAAAGACTATGGGACCGATGGGTCGCCGAGGCGACTCCCGTAAGGGGAGTTACAAAAATGTATGAATGAATGAATGAACGAATAAGTGAATGAATGAATAAATGAATATGTGAATGAATCAATGAATGAACGGACAAGTGAAAGAAAGAAAAAAAAAGAATGAATAAAAGATAAGAAAGAAAGGAATGGTTAGCGACAGGTATGACAGACACGTGCAACGGGGCTCGCTACCCGCACTCCACGGACGCCAACCTGGTCGATAACGCATTATGGCTAAGGGTTAGCCTACGGCTCGGAGACAGCCGTTAAGTTAAAAAGGACAAATAATACGAAATGGTCGTGGACAATCCCCTCGTATACGGGAGGTGGGAGATATAAGAGATTTCTACGACATGATCAAAGGGAGGATCGTGGCCGGCCTAGACGAAAATCAAAGGAGGCTTACGGGTTGCCTGGGTGGGGGCTTGGTCACCCGGGTCACGTAAGTGCAGGGTATTTCAAGACACTATCAACGTGTACCAGCCCGCACGCTCTGAATAGTTACGAAATACCAAGGGAAAAAGGGTCCAAAATAGCTTGTGATACCAGCGACCGGTGCATATAGAGTTAAGTGGGCTTTGCTGGTGGCAATCCACGTGCAAGTCCTTGCATTGAAATCAAAGTAGTCTAAGTTAACTAAATAAAGTGCCTTCTGAACAGGCTTGAATATAACACACCAAGTAATCGAGAGTACTTCGGCAAAGGAGTTAGAAAATACGCCTACGACGCGCTAGGACCCGAGACAGGGACACGCCCTTGACATTGAAAGTTCACATGAATCACGTTAAGTTATTTCTTATGAATTGTTGACTAACTTGGTTTACTTTGGACAGGGAAGGCCGAACGGTAAGTACGGGTAAGTCATACATGTATTTCTATATGATACTTGTATTCAGCAACACGAGATAGGCTATGAAATATGCCATGCCATGAAACTGACCCTAAGGCAAAATTAGAAAGACAATGAATGATAGACGGTACACAAAAGTAAATAGAACGTGTTTGGTAATAATAGCATTGTGGGCGAACTAGCCTCCCCACCAGTGCATAACAATGTACTGATAACCCCACAGTCTGCTTGCAGGATGCAGGAGACGTCGTCGGGTGCGGAGCTTCCCTCGAACGTGCTAAGGCACGGAGCTATCTCTGGAGCCTTGGAGCGTTGCAAGGAGCTGGAGCACCATATACAGGACATAATGTATCGGAACATCGCCATGAATCCTTCCATGTTGTAAGCCACTTGGCACGCCTTTTATGTTTCAAAGGGAGAGAGAGCTTGAGCGATTTGTAATATCGGCCTAGCGCCGCTTGTAAACTTCTTGAATATCAATAAAGAGTTGAATTCGCTTCAATTTGTGTTCATTTACTTTCTGCTGCAAATGGGGACACTCTGTGCGACTTTGTGGCCTAGCTCAAATCGGCCGTTTCCGGACTTATCCTTGCACGGGCGCAACCTAGGCCCGTGCGGCATCACGCCTTAGCGAGGATGATCGCTCCTACGGGAGCGGGGCGTGACATCAGCAGGGACTCCACTTAGAGATTCTTTTGGCAGTGGAGCAGTTTGAGCATCAGACTTTCGATGCGGTATTGAGGGCAGCCAGGAGGCACGAGTATATCTCCCACAGGATCGTGGACAGGACCGGAGGTCGGAAGCGATCTCACAGCCAGATGACCCAGTCGTCAGTACTAGCCCCGACAGTCAGGGCTTTGACAATTGGAACTCCGAGGCAGGCGGCCTCAGTGACGTCGGTCACGTTCCTTCAGCAACAGAAGCAGAAGCAGTCTTCCACAATGGGCTGCACTCATTGTGGAAAGCCAGGACACGTTGTTTCGGAGTATCGCAGAGCACAGGGATTGTGTTTGGCTTGTGGAGCACCGGACCACAAGATAGGGTCCTGTCCGAATAGGGCTAGTTCGTCATCAGCCCAGACTAGTCCTTCGGTAAGGGGACCAGCACCAGTGCAGCAGCTGTAGTGTCCCGCTCCTAGCGGTTCACTATGTAAGGCTTGTGGCTTGGCTAACTCGGTCGGAACCGAGTATTGGGGAAACTTACCGTCGGCATCGAATCGATCACGGACAAGTGCATAAGAACCTTTCCAATTGATGGATCGGTTTCTCTTGAAATGCGTCCAAGAGTTTTCTCTGGATGTTTTGCTGCTGGTTTTGCTGCTTGGTTTTGATGGATGCTTTTCTGAATGATTTTCGATGATTTGATTCTTGCCCTTTTTTATCGATTTACATAGCATTCATTCTTGAGAATTCTGAGAGAAGAGAACACAACGAGACGAATTATTAATCAATCTTTTGGTGCCAATGCAGACTGACGCGTGACTGAAGGCTAAGCGTGCAAGTGTTCCTCTCTCTCTCGACGATTCTCTAACTTGGTGAGTGTGGATCTCTGTGGTGGTATTGTCTCTCTCGCTATTCCTTCATGCCAACTAAATAATTGTCTTGCAACATCCGTTGATCGATATCAAGATGCTAATGCCACAAGTCAATACCACTAAGATGCTAGAGATAGAACATTGAAATGAATTGATTACACTGCAATGAACAGAACATGGAAATGATTGAATTGATGCCTAGAATGATGGTTATGAAATGCTAAGAATGATCATGTTGCCTATTACTTCAAATATTCTATGCACACTGTGTATATCGAGTCGGACACACATTCGCCTGACCATGGACAACTTGTATACAAGGATTGAGCAATAATTTCCTCGAACGGTACAGGGGCGCCTGTACCGATTCGGCCTAGGAGGAAATAATGAAGTGCTTTGGGGAACATGAGTAATACGAGGCATCATAGAGGCTAGCTCCCTACTGTGCTGTCATCTCATTATCTTGAAGTCCCAAATGCAAATGAATGAATGAAAGGAGTCCATATGGTTTAACAACACCAGTGGTCACATCGTGGGAATGTATGCTAATCAATGTCTTATGCAGGGGCGGTAAGTATATTATTATTATCCTGTATCTTATGCAGGAAAGCTGGATTCGGCCAATGGTAAAGTAAACATGGTGTTATGAACTACCATGTCATTTGAATTGTGATTTACTCTAAATGTTGCCTGTCCCTTATAAGTTCATATCTTTAAAATGCTTGTCATTAATAAAATGTTGGTTTAGCTGAGTGGGCCAACGGGGCTCACCAGCGCATTGTTATAATGTGCTGACCCCTCCTCCACAGGTACTGGAAAAGGCTCGGGCGCACATCGCAATTAAAGCTTTCTGAACTGCTGTTTCCTTTCAAGTTGTTTTTCCCTAAAGACGCACAAAGTATTGTGGAGATTTCAAAGGTAGCTGCTTATATTTCAAAGTACTAAAGGGGCGTGATATATGGAACGGGAAATTATTTCATGGCAGCCTATCAGTTGTACTTCTTTTCATGAATCAATGTAGCCGAAATGGCATTTCAAATATTATCGAGAAAAGTTGTATTCTGACTACAATTATGAATAAAATGAGTATTTCTTCTTCCTATATTGTGTCTCAATGTTTCCGCAACTGTGGCTTACTTCAAATGTTTCAAAATGATATAAATGTGCAATGTTCTAGCCTTGTACAAGTACAACTCCAGACTTGTACGGCATCACGCCTTTGCGAGGACGATCGATTCGGCGTGAATCGAAGCAAAGCGAGCGATTCCCCGAATCGGGGCGTGACAAGTTGGTATCAGAGCACGGCTTCACTTCCTCGGATTTCAAAAATAAATGTTTCAAAAAGGAAGTCTTGATGCAAATTTTCTCGATTGATGGTGTCGATGGCGCTGGCATGAAATAATGTTCCATACAATAAGCCCATAAATATTTTATGAGTGCTAATGGAATTATTTCTTTGTTGTAGAATGACCAAGGGTGATAGCTCAAAGACGAATTCATCGTCTGACCCGATTGAGAAACTGATTAAGCAAATGGAGGCTCAGAGGAAGCAAAGCGAAGCTCAACATCGCGCGCTTCAGGAGCAGCTTCAGTATCAGTTTCAGGAGCAGCTGGATGCTCAACAAAAGCAAGTTGATAGTCTAACTCAGATTGTCATCAAGCTGTCGGCCGATTCTAATGTTTCTGCAAAGGCCGCAGCAACCGAGACCGTGGAGGTGCCGGCAGAGAAACCTGAGATGCCGACACGGAAGAGGACGAGCTTCAAGTTCTCTGAATTTAAAAGTTGCGACCCGCCTGAGTTTGATGGAAAAGAGGAGCCAGATGAGGTGATGGGCTTCTTGAACACACTAGAGGGCTATTTCCGAATGTTAGAGATTCAGGGCAGTAAGAGAGTGGAGTGTACTGCTGTACAACTTTGCCTCAAGGCCCAGGAATGGTGGATTTCGCAGAGACAGGCACTTTGCGGAAATAGTCAGGATATAAAGATGTCTTGGGAGGCCTTTAAGCAGGCTTTCATTACTCACTTCATTCCACCCGCTGTCCGACAACAAAAAGAGAATGAGTTCATTGCACTTCGACAAGGCAGTATGTCAGTGCATGACTATGAGACAGAGTTTTTGAAGAGAGTCGCATTCGCTGGGTACATGGTACCGAATGACGACGCCAAGCGAGGAAGATTTGTGCAAGGCTTGAATGAGGGCCTAGAGAAGGATGTGCTAAATCGGAAATGTACGTCTTACCGGGAGGCGTACGAGACAGCTCTCGAGATGGAGAGATTTCATAAACCGGCTAGTCATGAGACAATGAAGAGCAACCAAGGACTCAATAATCAGAAATGACCTTGGTCTGCTGGCAGGAATGACGCACCTAAGCGTCACAATACTGGAGACAATAGAGGGCCTCAACATACAGAACGTTATAAATTTTGCAACCGTTGGGGACATCGATCTGAGGATTGTCGGGTGAAGTGTTTCAAATGTGGCGGACAGGGCCATAAGGAAGCTGACTGCAGAAATAGAGGAGGGAATCAGTATCCTCCTCGTGGGCATAACAATAATCAGTATCGTGGGCATAACAACAACCACAACCGGGGACCATATAACAACCAGCATCGTGGCGAAGCGCCACCAGCCTTACCGGCTCCAGCTGGGAATGCACCGAATCAACAAGGTGGGCAAGCAAGGGTTTATGCCTTGACTCAGGCAGAGGCCCAGACCGCGAAGAATGTTATAACAGGTATGTTGCTATATAAAGGCACACCTGCAAGAGTACTTTTTGATTCTGGCGCTACTCATTGCTTTATCTCTTCTGATTTTGCAACAGAAAATAAATTTTGTATGACTCAACTAAAGACAGCTTTGTGTGTTAGCACTCCTTCGGGAGTAGATATGCCTGCAACTTTGATTTGCAGGGACGGCTACATAAAAATTGGAGGCAAGACTTTATCTCTGGATGCAATTGTACTCGACATCAAAGAGTACGATATCATCTTGGGAATGGACTGGCTCAGCGCCTGTCATGCAACGATTGACTGTGCGGATAAGAGAGTTGTGTTTCGCCTAACCGGAGAAACAGAGTTCTCTTACTCTTGCGGCTCGGCGTTCCAAGGACCTATGGTAATATCGGCAGTTACAGCAAGGCATATGTTGTACTCAGGGTGTGAAGGGTTCCTTGCTTCTGTTTTTGACACTCAAATGAAGGGTGTAGATTCGAATCAGACCGAGATTGTGGCAGAGTTCCCCGATGTGTTTCCGGACGAGATACCTGGGATGCCGCCGGATAGAGAAATTGAATTCACAATTGATACATTTCCGGATACTCGTCCGATATCTAAAGCGCCGTACAGGATGGCTCCGGCAGAATTGAAGGAACTAAAGGTACAGCTACAAGAATTATTAGCCGGGGATACATTCGTCCAAGTGTATCTCCATGGGGAGCTCCAGTGTTGTTTGTAAAGAAGAAGGATGGAACGATGCGGCTATGCATCGATTACAGAGAACTGAATAAGGCAACCATCCGTAACAAGTATCCTTTGCCAAGGATAGATGATCTATTCGATCAGCTACAAGGGGCGACCGTGTTTTCAAAAATCGATCTTCGTTCAGGATATCATCAGTTGAAGATCAGACCCGAAGATGTTCCTAAGTCAGCATTCCGTACGAGATACGGACACTATGAGTTTTTGGTCATGCCATTCGGCTTGACTAATGCTCCAGCAGCCTTCATGGATTTAATGAATAGAGTGTTTCGACCATTCTTAGACAAGTTTGTTGTTGTGTTCATCGATGACATCTTGATCTACTCAAAGGATAGGGAGACTCATGTCGAGCACTTGAGAGAAGTACTTCAGACGCTGCGGGACAACCAGCTCTATGCAAAACTAAGCAAGTGCGAATTTTGGATGAACAGCGTGTCGTTCCTTGGACATGTTGTTTCGGCGGAAGGTGTTGCCGTCGACCCAAAGAAGATTGAGGCAGTGGTGGACTGGAAGCAGCCTGCATCAGCTAGTAAAATACGGAGTTTCCTTGGTTTAGCTGGGTACTACCGTAGATTTGTGAAGGACTTCTCGAGAATCGCTTCGCCTTTGACTCGCCTGACTCAGAAGGGAGTCGTATTTAAGTGGACGAACGACTGTGAGAGTAGCTTCCAAGAACTCAAGCAGCGGCTCGTCACGGCCCCAATTTTAGCACTTCCGGAAGGCTCTGAGGGATTTCAGATCTACAGTGACGCGTCGGGACTTGGTTTGGGATGTGTTCTTATGCAACATGGGAAGACCATATCTTATGCTTCGAGACAACTCAAACAGCATGAGAAGAATTACCCAACACATGATTTGGAACTGGCGGCGATTGTGTTCGCGTTGAAATTGTGGCGACACTATCTCTATGGTGTGTCCTGCGAGATCTTCACGGATCACAAAAGCCTGAAATATATATTCACACAAAAGGAATTGAATTTGAGGCAGCGGCGCTGGTTAGAATTGATCAAGGACTATGACTTGACAATCTCTTACACGCCGGGTAAAGGGAACGTGGTAGCTGATGCCTTGAGTCGGAAATTTGTTGGGTCCCTAACAATAGCAAAAGAGGTACTACGGGATCTTGAAGAGATGGGCATCGAGTTCAGGATCCGTCCGCAGAATGTGCAGTTGGCTCAGTTACAACTTGAGCCGAGTCTCCAGGGAAGGATTAAGATTGCTCAGAAGGATGACCCATTTCTGCAGAAGATACGCGAGTTGATTCTAGCAGGAAAGGCGTCAGACTTTACCGTTGAAGATGACACTATTCGTGTCAAGGGAAGATTGTGCGTCCTTAAGGACGAGAATATCAGGAAGGAAATACTGACCGAGGCTCATTTCGCGAAGTATTCCTTGCATCCGGGAGGCACGAAAATGTATAAGGATCTACGTTCAACCTTTTGGTGGCATGGTATGAAGAAGGATGTGGCGCTATTCGTGTCACAGTGCATGGATTGTCAGCGTGTAAAGGCCGAACATCAACGGCCAGGCGGAGAACTACAAAATTTGGCTATTCCACTGTGGAAGTGGGATAATATCTGTATGGATTTTATAGTTGGCTTGCCAAGAACTCAGAAGGGAAATGATGCGATTTGGGTTATCGTGGATAGATTAACCAAGTCGGCACATTTCATTCCAATAAAAGTTACATGGGGAGTAGAACGGTTGGCTCAGATCTACATAAATGAAATTGTCAGATTGCATGGGGTGCCAGCTTCTATAGTGTCGGATAGAGATGGAAGATTCTTGTCGCGATTTTGGATAAGTCTACACTCGGCAATGGGCACAAAGTTGAACTTCGGTACGGCTTACCATCCGCAGACTGATGGTCAGACAGAGAGAGTAAATCAGATCCTTGAGGATATGTTGAGATTGTGCGTGCTCGACTCGAAGACAAGTTGGGACGCGCATCTCGTACTAGCAGAATTTGCCTATAACAACAGTTATTAGGCAAGTATCCAAATGGCCCCGTACGAAGCCTTATATGGACGGAAATGTCGATCACCAATATGCTGGGATGAAGTCGGTGAACGGCAAGTGCTCGGACCAGAACTTGTGGAACAGGCCGTCGAGAGGATTCGCTTAATTCGAGAAAGACTTAGAGTTGCTCAAAGTCGACAAAAGAGTTATGCGGATGTTCATCGACGACCTTTGGAATTCACAGCAGGCGATCATGTCTTCTTGAAGGTCACACCCATGCGAGGTGTGATGCGGTTTGGGATGAAAGGAAAGTTAAGCCCGAGATTCGTCGGACCATTCGAGATTTTGGAGAAGGTAGCCTCAGTGGCTTATCGACTTGCACTACCTCCGGCTCTGGCTGATGTGCACGATATCTTCCATGTATCTCAACTTCGGAAGTACGTGCATGATCCAAGTCACGTAGTGAATTTCGACCAGCTGTAGCTGAGCGCTGACCTATCCTACACTGAAGAGCCTGTCCAGATTTTGGACAGGAAAGAGAAAGTTTTGCAGAATCGGGCAGTGTCTCTAGTCAATGTGCTATGGCGGAACCATGCTGTCGAGGAGTCGACATGGGAATTAGAGGAAGAGATGCGAGTGAAGTACCCCTCGCTGTTTGATAATTTTGAGGTAGGACCTTTGCTTTAAGTTTCGAGGACGAAACTTTTTCTTAGTGGTATATTATGTAGTGTCCCGCTCCTAGCGGTTCACTATGTAAGGCTTGTGGCTTGGCTAACTCGGTCGGAACCGAGTATTGGGGAAACTTACCGTCGGCATCGAATCGATCACGGACAAATGCATAAGAACCTTTCCAATTGATGGATCGGTTTCTCTTGAAATGCGTCCAAGAGTTTTCTCTGGATGTTTTGCTGCTGGTTTTGCTGCTTGGTTTTGATGGATGCTTTTCTGAATGATTTTCGATGATTTGATTCTTGCCCTTTTTCATCGATTTACATAGCATTCATTCTTGAGAATTCTGAGAGAAGAGAACACAACGAGACGGATTATTAATCAATCTTTTGGTGCCAATGCAGACTGACGCGTGACTGAAGGCTAAGCGTGCAAGTGTTCCTCTCTCTCTCGACGATTCTCTAACTTGGTGAGTGTGGATCTCTGTGGTGGTATTGTCCCTCTCGCTATTCCTTCATGCCAACTAAATAATTGTCTTGCAACATCCGTTGATCGATATCAAGATGCTAATGCCACAAGTCAATACCACTAAGATGCTAGAGATAGAACATTGAAATGAATTGATTACACTGCAATGAACAGAACATGGAAATGATTGAATTGATGCCTAGAATGATGGTTATGAAATGCTAAGAATGATCATGTTGCCTATTACTTCAAATATTCTATGCACACTGTGTATATCGAGTCGGACACACATTCGCCTGACCATGGACAACTTGTATACAAGGATTGAGCAATAATTTCCTCGAACGGTACAGGGGCGCCTGTACCGATTCGACCTAGGAGGAAATAATGAAGTGCTTTGGGGAACATGAGTAATGCGAGGCATCATAGAGGCTAGCTCCCTACTGTGCTGTCATCTCATTATCTTGAAGTCCCAAATGCAAATGAATGAATGAAAGGAGTCCATATGGTTTAACAACACCAGTGGTCACATCGTGGGAATGTATGCTAATCAATGTCTTATGCAGGGGCGGTAAGTATATTATTATTATCCTGTATCTTATGCAGGAAAGCTGGATTCGGCCAATGGTAAAGTAAACATGGTGTTATGAACTACCATGTCATTTGAATTGTGATTTACTCTAAATGTTGCCTGTCCCTTATAAGTTCATATCTTTAAAATGCTTGTCATTAATAAAATGTTGGTTTAGCTGAGTGGGCCAACGGGGCTCACCAGCGCATTGTTATAATGTGCTGACCACTCCTCCACAGGTACTGGAGAAGGCTCGGGCGCACATCGCAATTAAAGCTTTCTGAACTGCTGTTTTCTTTCAAGTTATTTTTCCCTAAAGACGCACAAAGTATTGCGGAGATTTCAAAGATAGCTGCTTATATTTCAAAGTACTAAAGGGGCGTGATGTATGGAACGGGAAATTATTTCATGGCAGCCTATCAGTTGTACTTCTTTTCATGAATCAATGTAGCCAAAATGGCATTTCAAATATTATCGAGAAAAGTTGTATTCTGACTACAATTATGAATAAAATGAGTATTTCTTCTTCCTATATTGTGTCTCAATGTTTCCGCAACTGTGGCTTACTTCAAATGTTTCAAAATGATATAAATGTGCAATGTTCTAGCCTTGTACAAGTGCAACTCCAGACTTGTACGGCATCACGCCTTAGCGAGGACGATCGATTCGGCGTGAATCGAAGCAAAGCGAGCGATTCCCCGAATCGGGGCATGACAGCAGCAGCAGCAGTACCAGCCTCCGAGGCCATTACCGCCTCAGGCTCAAGCCTTCCAGCAGCAGAGACCCCAGCAGTATGCCCTGGTCCAAGCTCAGATTCAGAACCGGCAGAGAGGTTTCTAGCAGGATGTTTTCCCTCTTCCTCATGCCTTCAAATTCCTTGCTTGCATGATTGATTGTTTGATTGATTGCTTAGTATAGCTTGTCCTTGCAATCTCTAGCCACTTTATTAAATTCTGAGGACAGAATTCTTTTAAGGTGGGTAGAGTTGTAATGCCCGTGGTTCGTATTACGTATCTCGGTATACGTGTACGTATTTTGACCCATATTGCATGTCTTCCTGCTTGATTTATTTTGGCATTTCATTGATGGGTTTATCTTGGTTCGGTTCGACTTGATTTGGTTAGGCTTGGTTCGGTTTTGGTTGGAGAACCAACCCACCCCACCTACCACCACCATCACCATTTATTAACCCCCACTCTTTTCTCTCTCCTCATTAACTTTCTTCTTCCCCCACCATTACTTCTCCACCAACCTGAGAGAGTGGAGGGCTTAGGCAAGTGCATCTTGCTTTATGGAAGAACTCTATTTTTATTGTTCCATTGTCTTCCCTATGTGTTTCTAATCCACTTTAGTACTTAGCATTTTTCATTTCTATGGTTAATTTCTTGTAGATCTAGTTTTGTGGTATTTTCGGTTCTCATGAGTTTTGATCTATCAAACTTGCATATTTCTGCTAGTTGATGGTTCCATGTTGTAGAGAATTTCATTTTACTCACATTTGACCTACGGGAGTCTGGATTTGGGTTCCTATTGTTGTTTGGTGGAGCATGGAGACCATGGTATTTTCCATGGACATGTTCTCTGTGGGAGCCATTAATTTCACTTCTGGCCGCATGAGCATCTTTAATCTCTGAGTCGCATGAGCATTAATATTTGCATGGCCCCTTTTATTTAGTTGCTTGCAAGCTTGCATGCATTTGCATGCAACTAATTGCCTGGGCCGCATGGCCATTTACCCTGGCCGCATGAGAATTAATTGCATGGCTTTTTATTATTATTATTTATTTAATTGCATATTGGCCGCATATGACAAGCCTAGCTGGCCGCATATGGCACTTGCAATTGCATGCAATTAAATGTATTAGCATTTGCATGCATTAATTAGCCTTTAAATAATTGCCATGTATTAACTTTAGCCTTTAAATAATTAGCATTAGCCTTTAAATCTTGCCATTAGCATTAAACATTATGTCTTTGCTTGCATTTTGCATGTAGCAGCTCATTTGAGCCGCATGAATGCCCTCCCCATTTATGGCCGCATGTATTTGTAGTTGGCCGCATGACCTACAAAGGAGGCCGCATGGCTCAAGCTTGCATGCTTGGCCGCATAATGCTCCCCCTCCCATTTCATTACTTGGCCGCATGGCCAAGTATACTTGGCCGAATGGCCTTAGCAGTTGTGGCCGCATGAGCTTTTAGATTTAATACATGCTTTAAGCTTGCTTGCATTAGCCGCATGAGCTTTTATTTAATGCATTAATTAAATTGCCTACATACAGTTGAGCCGCATATGGCCATTGGCGATTTCTAGCCGCATGGCTTTTCTTCTGTTGCTCGACCGCTTAAGAAGTACATTACTGGCCGCATGACCTTTCTTTAGCATTCATAAGCTTGCATTAAATGGAAGCATGCGTAAGTTGCATTAAGCTTCTTGCATGGAAGCTTGCATTAAATGGAAGCATGCATGGCCTTTTACTTTATTTTTAGCATGCAGTTGCATGCATTAGCATGTGTAATTTAATTGGAGCTGCATGGCCATTTGTGATGGTTGGCTGCATGCGTAATTTAATTGGAGCCGCATGCCTTTCAATTAATTGCCGAGCCGCATGGGATTATTTGTTGACTATGGAATTAATTGTTGCTTGCATGCATTAGTGACTTGCTGGCCGCATGTATCAATTTTTTTCTGAGCCGCATGAGTCCACGTCATTGCCCTGCTAATATTTAATTACCACTTGTATGCTTGTGCCATTAATTTGTTCCCTGACACGATGGTGACCCGTAATGGTGCACTCTTGACAATAAACTTGACATGATAGTGGCCCGACGTGGCGCACTCTTGACATGATAACTTGACATGATAATTTGACATGATAAACCTGACATGATATTTCTTGAAATGCTGTTGCGATGGCTAACCTGACATGACAAGTATGAATGACCTGGACACCGTGGACGATTGTGCTTGTACAAATGAACCCGTCTTGTCTTGCATCATGTCTAGGACGGGGACCCCTGAGTACCACGGTCGGGGGTACCCACTGAAATCGACTAAGGCTAACAACTAGAATAATCCAGTAGTCATGAAGAGATTTCTCCAGCTACAGGCAATCCCGTTATCTGGGCGCCCCACTTGGGATCTGTAGCCTGCCGACGAGTAGGGCACATTTCCAGCACACTGTCATGTGTTGCACCCTTATTGTACTAATATTCGACCTGGATAACCTGGATGGTCTGCTGGGCTTGTGGCTGTGGAATAATCTCGCTGCATCTTGCTAGTAACTGGGCCTGTGATAACCCTAGTCAGTTAAAGTATCAAGCCGTACTTATTGCTTGGCCGTGAAATGTTAGATGGAGTTTACTCAGTCTAGTCTTGTCTTGATCCGGTACAAAATTGTTACATGTCCTGATTTCTTAATTTATCTTGCCGATAAATGGTGGGAGAAACCAAGTTCTGTTCAGACGAAGGGTTACAACCCCGGTCCTTGTTTGGTTTACGGGTTGTAACCTGGTTATCTGAATAGTCCCATGGCTATCTCATCGTATATCATCTGCCATGCTTTTCCTTAATTATTGTCTTTTATTATGTAATTATATTCTTGTGCTAATTGCTGGTTTTAGTTCCTAAGTGAAGCCTCCTTTGTGGCACTTGCTGTAGTGTTCCGCTCCTAGCGGTTCACTATGTAAGGCTTGTGGCTTGGCTAATTCGGTCGGAACCGAGTATTGGGAAAACTTACCGTCGGCATCGAAATCGATCACGGACAAGTGCATAAGAACCTTTCCAACTAATGGATCGGTTTCTCTTGAAATGCGTCCAAGAGTTTTCTCTGGATATTTTGTTGCTGGTTTTGTTGCTTGGTTTTGATGGATGCTTTTCTGAATGATTTTCGATGATTTGATTCTTGCCCATTTTTATCGATTTGCATAGCATTCATTCTTGAGAATTCTGAGAGAAGAGAACACTACGAGATGGATTATTAACCAAACTTTTGGTGCCAATGCAGACTGACGCGTGACGGAAGGCTAAGCGTGCAAGTGTTCCTCTCTCTATCGACGATTCTCTAATTTGGTGAGTGTGGATCTCTGTGGTGGTATTGTCCCTCTCGCTATTCCTTCATGCCAACTAAATAATTGTCTTGCAATATCCGTTGATCGATATCAAGATGCTAATGCCACAAGTCAATACCACTAAGATGCTAGAGATCGAACATTGAAATGAATTGATTACACTGCAACGAACTGAACATTGAAATGATTGAATTGATGCCTAGAATGATGGTTATAAAATGCTAAGAATGATCATGTTGCCTATTACTTCAAATATTCTATGCACACTGTGTATATCGAGTCGGACACACATTCGCCTGACCATGGACAACTTGTATACAAGGATTGAGCAATAATTTCCTCGAACGGTACAGGGGCACCGGTACCGATTCGGCCTAGGAGAAAATAATAAAGTGCTTTGGGGAACATGAGTAATGCGAGGCATTATAGAGGCTAGCTCCCTACTGTGTTGTCATCTCATTATCTTGAAGTCTCAAATGCAAATAAATGAATGAAAAGAGTCCATATGGTTTAACAACACCAGTGGTCACATCGTGGGAATGTATGCTAATCAATGTCTTATGCAGGGGCGGTAAGTATATTATTATTATCCTGTATCTATTGCAGGAAAGCTGGATTCGGCCAATGGTAAAGTAAACATGGTTTTATGAACTACCATGTCATTTGAATTGTGATTTACTCTAAATGTTGCCTGTCCCTTATAAGTTTATATCTTTAAAATGCTTGTCATTAATAAAATATTGGTTTAGCTGAGTGGGCCAACGGGGCTCACCAGCGCATTGTTATAATGTGCTGACCCCTCCTCCACAGGTACTGGAGAAGGCTCGGGCGCACATCGCAATTAAAGCTTTCTGAACTGCTGTTTCCTTTCAAGTTATTTTTCCCTAAAGACGCACAAAGTATTGCGAAGATTTCAAAGATAGCTGCTTATATTTCAAAGTACTAAAGGGGCATGATGTATGGAACGAGAAGTTATTTCATGGCAGCCTATCAGTTGTACTTCTTTTCATGAATCAATGTAGCCGAAAAGGCATTTCAAATATTATCGAGAAAAGTTGTATTATGACTACAATCATCAATAAAATGAATATTTTTCTTCCTATTCCGCTTACTCAATATTTCCACAACTGTGGCTTATTTTTCAAATGTGATGAAATAATATAAATGTGCATGTTCTAGCCTTGTACAAGTGCAACACCAGACTTGTACGGCATCACGCCTTAGCGAGGACGATCGATTCGGCGTGAATCGAAGCAAAGCGAGCGATTCCCCGAATCGGGGCATGACAAGTTGGTATCAGAGCACGGTTTCACTTCCTCGGATTTCAAAAATAAATGTTTCAAAAAGGAAGTCTTGATGCAAATTTTCTCGATTGATGGTGTCGATAGCGCTGGCATGAAATAATGTTCCATACAATAAGCCCATAAATATTTTATGAGTGCTAATAGAATTATTTCTTTGTTGTAGAATGACCAAGGGTGATAGCGCAAAGACGAATTCATCGTCTGACCCAATTGAGAAACTGATTAAACAAATGGAGGCTCAGAGGAAGCAGAGCGAAGCTCAACATCGCGCGCTTCAGGAGCAACTTCAATATCAGTTTCAGGAGCAGCTAGATGCTCAACAAAAACAAGTGGATAGTCTAACTCAGATTGTCACCAAGCTGTCGGCCGATTCCAATGTTTCTGCAAAGGCCACAGCAACCGAGACCGTAGAAGTGCCGGCAGAGAAACCTGAAACGCCGACACGGAAGAGGACGAGCTTCAAGTTCTCTGAATTTAAGAGTTGCGACCCGCCTGAATTTAATGGGAAAGAGGAGCCAGATGAGGTGATGGGCTTCTTGAACACACTGGAGGGCTATTTCCGAATGTTAGAGATTCAGGGCAGTAAGAGAGTGGAGTGTACCGCTGTACAACTTCGTCTCAAGGCCCAGAAATGGTGGATTTTGCAGAGACAGGCACTTTGCGGAAATAGTCAGGATATAAAGATGTCTTGGGAGGCCTTCAAGCAGGCTTTCATTACTCAATTCATTCCACCCGCTGTCCGACAACAAAAAGAGAATGAGTTCATTGCACTTCGACAAGGCAGTATGTCAGTGCATGACTATGAGACAGAGTTTTTGAAGAGAGTCGCATTCGCTGGGTACATGGTACCGAATGACGACGCCAAGCGAGGAAGATTTGTGCAAGGCTTGAATGAGGGCCTAGAGCGGGATGTGCTAACTCGAAAATGTATGTCTTACCGGGAGGCGTACGAGACAGCTCTCGAAATGGAGAGATTTCATAAGCCGGCTAGTCGTGAGACAACGAAGAGCAACCAAGGACTCAATAATCAGAAACGACCTTGGTCTGCTAGCAGGAACGACGCACCTAAGCATCACAATACTGGAGACAATAGGGGGCCTCAACATACAGAACGTTGGAAATCATGCAACCATTGGGGACATCGATCCGAAGATTGTCGGGTTAAGTGTTTCAAATGTGGCGAACAGGGCCATAAGGAAGCTGACTGCAGGAATAGAGGAGGGAATCAGTATCCTCCTCGTGGGCATAACAATAATCAGTATCGTGGGCATAACAACAATCACAACCGGGGCCAATATAACAACCAGCATCGTGGCGAAGCGCCACCAGCCTTACCGGCTCCAGCTGGGAATGCACCGAATCAACAAGGTGGGCAAGCAAGGGTTTATGCCTTGACTCAGGCAGAGGCCCAGACCGCGGAGAATGTTATAACAGGTACGTTGCTATATAAAGGCACACCTGCAAGAGTACTTTTTGATTCTGGCGCTACTCATTGCTTTATCTCTTCTGATTTTGCAACGGAAAATAAATTTTGTATGACTCTATTAAAGACAGCTTTGTGTGTTAGCACTCCTTCGGGAGTAGATATGCCTGCAACTTTGATTTGCAGGGACGGCTACATTAAGATTGGAGGCAAGACTTTATCTCTGGATGCAATTGTACTCGACATCAAAGAGTACGATATCATCTTGGGAATGGACTGGCTCAGCGCCTGTCATGCAACAATTGACTGTGCGGATAAGAGAGTTGTGTTTTGCCTAACCGGAGAAACAGAGTTCTCTTACTCGTGCGGCTCGGCGTTCCAAGGACCCATGGTAATATTGGCAGTTACAGCAAGACACATGTTGTACTCAGGGTGTGAAGGGTTCCTTGCTTCTGTTTTTGACACTCAAATGAAGGGTGTAGATTCAAATCAGACCGAGATTGTAGCAGAGTTCCCCGATGTGTTTCCGGACGAGATACCTGGGATGCCGCCGGATAGAGAAATTGAATTCACAATTGATACATTTTCGGATACTCGTCCGATATCAAAAGCGCCGTACAGGATGGCTCCGGCAGAATTGAAGGAACTAAAGGTGCAGCTACAAGAATTACTAGACCAGGGATACATTCGCCCAAGTGTATCTCCATGGGGAGCTCCAGTGCTGTTTGTAAAGAAGAAGGATGGAACGATGCGGCTGTGCATCGATTACAGAGAACTAAACAAGGCAACCATCCGTAACAAGTATCCCTTGCCCAGGATAGATGATCTGTTCAACCAGCTACAAGGGGCGACCGTGTTTTCTAAAATCGATCTTCGTTCAGGATACCATCAGTTGAAGATCAGACCCAAAGATGTTCCTAAGTCGGCATTTCGTACAAGATACGGACACTATGAGTTTTTGGTCATGTCATTCGGCTTGACTAATGCTCCAGCAGCCTTTATGGATTTAATGAATAGAGTGTTTCGACCGTTCTTAGACAAGTTTGTTGTTGTGTTCATCGATGACATCTTGATCTACTCAAAGGACAGGGAGACTCATGTCGAGCACTTGAGAGAAGTACTTCAGACGCTGCGGGACAACCAGCTCTATGCAAAGCTAAGCAAGTGCGAGTTTTGGATGAACAGCGTGTCGTTCCTAGGACATGTTGTTTCGGCAGAAGGTATTGCCGTTGACCCAAAGAAGATTGAGGCAGTTGTGGACTAGAAGCAGCCTGCATCAGCTAGTGAGATACGGAGTTTCCTTGGTTTAGCCGAATACTACCGTAGATTTGTGAAAGACTTCTCGAGAATCGCGTCGCCTTTGACTCGCCTAACCCAGAAGGGAGTCGTATTTAAGTGGACCGACGACTGTGAGAGTAGTTTCCAAGAACTCAAGCAGCGGCTCGTCACGGCTCCAATTTTAGCACTTCCAGAAGGCTCTGAGGGATTTCAAATCTACAGTGACGCGTCGGGACTTGGTTTGGGATGTGTTCTTATGCAACATGGGAAGACAATATCTTATGCTTCGAGGCAACTCAAACATCATGAGAAGAATTATCCAACACATGATTTGGAACTGGCGGCGATTGTGTTCGCGTTGAAATTGTGGTGACACTATCTCTATGGTGTGTCCTACGAGATCTTCACGGATCACAAAAGCCTGAAATACATATTCACGCAGAAGGAATTGAATTTGAGGCAGCGACGTTGGTTAGAATTGATCAAAGATTATGACTTGACAATCTCTTACACGCCGGATAAAGGGAATGTAGTAGCTGATGCCTTGAGTCGGAAATTTGTTGGATCACTAGCGATAGCAAACGAGGTACTACGGGATCTTGAAGAGATGGACATCAAATTCAGGATCCGTCCGCAGAATGTACAGTTGGCTCAATTGTAGCTTGAGCCGAGTCTCCAGGAAAGGATTAAGATTGCTCAGAAGGATGACCCATTTCTGCAGAAGATACGCGAGTTGATTCTAGCAGGAAAGGCATCGGACTTTACCGTTGAAGATGACACTATTCGTGTTAAGGGAAGATTGTGCGTCCCTAAGGATGAGAATATCATGAAGGAAATACTGACCGAGGCTCATTTCGCGAAGTATTCCTTGTATCCGGGAAGCACGAAGATGTATAAGGATCTGCGAACAATATTTTGGTGGCATGGTATGAAGAAGGATGTAGCTCTATTCGTGTCACAATGCATGGCTTGTCAGTGTGTGAAGGCCGAACACCAACGGCTAGGTGGAGAACTACAAAATTTGGCTATTCCACTGTGGAAGTGGGATAATATCTGTATGGATTTTATAGTCGGTTTGCCAAGAACTCAGAAGGGGAATGATGCGATTTGGGTTATCGTGGATAGATTAACCAAGTCGGCACATTTCATTCCAATAAAAGTTACGTGGGGCGTAGAACGGTTGGCTCAGATCTACATAAATAAAATTGTTCGATTACATGGGGTGCCAGCTTCTATAGTATCGGATAGAGACGGAAGATTCTTGTTGCGATTTTGGATAAGTCTGCACTCAGCAATGGGCACAAAGTTGAACTTCGGTACAGCTTACCATCCGCAGACTGATGGTCAGACAGAGAGAGTAAATTAGATTCTGGAAGATATGTTGAGATTGTGTGTGCTCGATTCGAAGACAAATTGGGACACACATCTCGCATTAGCAGAATTTGCCTATAACAACAGTTATCAGGCAAGTATCCAAATGGCCCCGTACGAAGCCTTGTATGGACGGAAATGTCGATCACCGATATGCTGGGATGAAGTTGGTGAACAGTAAGTGCTTGGACCGGAACTTGTGGAGCAGGCCGTCGAGAAAGTTCGCTTAATTCGAGAAAGACTTAGAGTGGCTCAAAGTCGACAGAAGAGTTATGCGGACGTACATCGACGACCTTTGGAATTCACAGCAGGAGATCATGTCTTCTTGAAGGTCACACCCATGCGAGGTGTGATGCGATTTGGGATGAAAGGAAAGCTGAGCCCGAGATTCGTCGGACCATTCGAGATCTTGGAGAAGGTAGCCTCAGTGGCTTATCGACTTGCACTACCTCCGGCATTGGCTGATGTGCACGATGTCTTCTATGTATCCCAACTACGAAAGTACGTGCATGATCCAAGCCATGTAGTAAACTTCAATCAGTTGCAGCTGAGCGCTGACCTATCCTACACTGAAGAGCATGTCCATATTTTGGATAGGAAAGAGAAAGTTTTGCGAAATCGGACAGTGTCTTTAGTCAACGTGCTGTGGCGGAACCATGCTGTCGAGGAGTCGACGTGGGAGTTAGAAGAGGAAATGCGGGTGAAGTACCCCTCGCTGTTTGATAATTTTTGAGGTAGGACCTTTGCTTTAAGTTTCGAGGACGAAACTTTTTCTTAGTGGTATATTATGTAGTGTCCCGCTCCTAGCGGTTCACTATGTAAGGCTTGTGGCTTGGCTAACTCGGTCGGAACCAAGTATTGGGGAAACTTACCGTCGGCATCGAAATCGATCACGGACAAGTGCATAAGAACCTTTCCAACTAATGGATCGGTTTCTCTTGAAATGCGTCCAAGAGTTTTCTCTGGATGTTTTGCTGCTGGTTTTGTTGCTTGGTTTTGATGGATGCTTTTCTGAATGATTTTCGATGATTTGATTCTTGTCCGTTTTTATCGATTTGCATAGCATTCATTCTTGAGAATTCTGAGAGAAGAGAACACTACGAGATGGATTATTAACCAAACTTTTGGTGCTAATGCAGACTGACGTGTGACGGAAGGCTAAGCGTGCAAGTGTTCCTCTCTCTCTCGACGATTCTCTAATTTGGTGAGTGTGGATCTCTGTGGTGGTATTGTCCCTCTCGCTATTCCTTCATGCCAACTAAATAATTGTCTTGCAACATCCGTTGATCGATATCAAGATGCTAATGCCACAAGTCAATACCACTAAGATGCTAGAGATCGAACATTGAAATGAATTGATTATACTGCAACGAACTGAACATTGAAATGATTGAATTGATGCCTAGAATGATGGTTATAAAATGCTAAGAATGATCATGTTGCCTATTACTTCAAATATTCTATGCACACTGTGTATATCGAGTCGGACACACATTCGCTTGACCATGGACAACTTGTATACAAGGATTGAGCAATAATTTCCTCGAACGGTACAGGGGCATCGGTACCGATTCGGCCTAGGAGGAAATAATGAAGTGCTTTGGGGAACATGAGTAATGCGAGGCATTATAGAGGCTAGCTCCCTACTGTGCTGTCATCTCATTATCTTGAAGTCTCAAATGCAAATGAATGAATAAAAAGAGTCCATATGGTTTAACAACACCAGTGGTCATATCGTGGGAATGTATGCTAATCAATGTCTTATGCAGGGGAGGTAAGTATATTATTATTATCCTGTATCTATTGCAGAAAAGCTGGATTCGGCCAATGGTAAAGTAAACATGGTTTTATGAACTACCATGTCATTTGAATTGTGATTTACTCTAAATGTTGTCTGTCCCTTATAAGTTCATATCTTTAAAATGCTTGTCATTAATAAAATATTGGTTTAGCTGAGTGGGCCAACGGGGCTCACCAGCGCATTGTTATAATGTGCTGACCCCTCCTCCACAGGTACTGGAGAAGGCTCGGGCGCACATCGCAATTAAAGCTTTCTGAACTACTGTTTCCTTTCAAGTTGTTTTTCCCTAAAGACGCACAAAGTATTACGGAGATTTCAAAGATAGCTGCTTATATTTCAAAGTACTAAAGGGGCATGATGTATGGAACGAGAAGTTATTTCATGGCAGCCTATCAGTTGTACTTCTTTTCATGAATCAATGTAGCCGAAAAGACATTTTAAATATTATCAAGAAAAGTTGTATTCTGACTACAATCATCAATAAAATGAATATTTTTCTTCCTATTCTGCTTACTCAATATTTCCGCAACTGTGGCTTATTTTTCAAATGTGATGAAATGATATAAATGTGCATGTTCTAGCCTTGTGCAAGTGCAACACCAGACTTGTACGACATCACGCCTTAGCGAGGACGATCGATTCGGCGTGAATCGAAGCAAAGCGAGCGATTCCCCGAATCGGGGCGTGACACTTGCTCTTCTGGGATCGGACCCAGCTGGTTTTGTATGGCCAGATTCCGGAGCAGCTTCCGAGGATCTATCGACTTTCCAGCCATATGGTGACCACTAGACGGAATTCTGGCAACGAGTGGGTTCATTTTGGCTCTCCCACTCTATTGTAAAAATATTCCTTTAGGCGTTTAGCCGATGAGCACGTGTTAGCTCGATTACCTTTTACTTACTGTCTGTCTACGGGCTGTAACATGATTGACGGATCCTAGGGTTGATCATGTATGACTAAAACTCTTGCTAGTCCTCACATTTTGTAACGACTAGCTTCATGATCAGCTGAATATGTAATGTTTGGGATGCCTTACTATTGTATATTTGGTGATCTTACATCTTGTAACATTTACTTACTTGCTTGTGATTGAGACACTAGGCTTGTTCATGACCATAGGAGACTGATGGCTTGTAGTTAAACCCTCATATATCTAGACAGCCGTGACCGTATAGTGAGGTGGATTCTATTTCATTATACGTAGCTGGCTATGTTCGCCCCCGCTCTCCAGTATTTTGGTTCTGGGGCGTGACAATCTCTCAACAACACAACCAAGTATATATGTTGAGATAACTCATGGTGCATTTCCGATGTGGGACTAAACTTTTACAAGGCATGTTGAGAGCAAGCTCTCTCCATGTAAAGAAAGCACCAACAATCCCCCATATATCACAACATATATATATGTGTCCAGGGTTGAGCGTTCCCCACAGTAACTGTCCATTTTGCATTAGGATAGATGTCGCTGACGACTTAAATCTTTCCGCATGGGTTAAATAACAATGTGATACAAGAATGGACTACGCCTTGAATTCTGCACCATAATTGTAATTCTTCCCACTCACAAAGTGTAGTTACGTGCTGCACATTAAAGGTCCTGTGCCAGCCTGGTTTCAGTGTATAATTTTAGGCGTCTACAAGTTTACCCTCAAGAGACGGCCTGATATCTCTTTCCATACACTATAGGTGTGTTCTTTATTAAAGAGACATGGCATGAAGCCTTGCGCTTCCTTGCGGTGCTACGCCGCTATGACATGGCCTGAAGCCGAGGCATTACCCCTACGTGGAAACCTCATCGTAGTGTCATACTACTGTAGCATGAGGTCTCAGCCTCTTTGTAGTGCCAATCTACTCAGCATGAAGCCTAAGGCTTCCTTGTGGTGTTACGCCGCAACGACATGGCTTGCAAGGCCGAGGCTTTACTCCTACCTGGGTACCTCATCGTGGTGTCGTGCCACTGTAACATGGGCCATCCTCCCCTTTATAGTGCTGTCTACAACTCTTTAATTACGTCATACAGCATTAGGCTACCTGCCTATTTGCGGTGCTACGCCGCTATGACTTGGCTTGCAAAGCCGAGGCATTACCCCAGACCTGAGAACCTCATGGTGGAGTCACCCCACTGTAGCATAGAGTTTCACTCCTTGTAGTGCTGCTTTACCGTGCTTCCTGTAAAGCACAACAGGCATTCACTCTGTCTGAGAACTCATTAAGGCGTTTAAGCCAACCTTCCACAGGATCTTTTTTTCGCAGAAAATATATAGTAGACAACAGTGGTTATGGGTCCGTATCCCTTCCATGTTCCAGAGAACAAGTATCCACTGTTACCTGATAGTTTCCCAGTCAGTGATCCTCCTTTGAACCAAAAGTTAGATGCCTAGTAGATTTCTCTTTGAACTAATAGCATAAAACTTTATGGTAGGATTACAAAGACACACTATCAGAATGCCTTCAAGCCCATTTTATAAGCTGTGTCATCGACCAACTGGCACTTGAGGCCCTTTGTGAACGGATCTGCCAGGTTCTCCTGACTCCGAACATCAATCACTGCAATTATACCTCTTTTAATAAGATCGTGTACTACCCTGTGCTTTAACCGCACAGTCCTCTTCTTCCCGTTGAAGAGGTCATTTGATGCCACCGCCGCAGTTGTCTGGTTGTCACAGTATATCGGTATCGCCGGTATCTGAGCCCCAACCACTGGAAGATCGTACATGAGCTCCCGAAACCATTCTGCTTCATCTGTTGCAGTTTCAAGTGCATAGAATGCAGATTCCATGGAGGAACGAGAGAGTATAGTCTGCTTTTTCGACTTCCACGATATAGCAGCTCCACCCAAGAAAAAGACATATCCTCCTGTGGATCTCTCGCTTTCCACCTCTGAACACCAGCTAGCATCACTGAAGCCTTCCACTACAGTCGGATATCCGTTGTAGTACAGTGCATATGTCTGAGTCTTCTTGAGATATCTCATCATCCGCTTCACAGCTTTTCAGTGCTCAATCCCTGGGTTGCTTGTGAACCGACTCAGCATTCCCACGGCGAAAGCTATGTCAGGCCTTGTGGCAGTGGTTGCGTACATCAAACTTTTGATAATGCTAGAATACTCCAGCTGCCTGACGCTTTCCCTCGAGTTTGGCTTTAGCTTCTGATCACCCCTGTATGGCGTATCGATCCCTGGAAGATCCTTATACCCATAGCGTGTGAGCATCTTCTCAATGTAGTGAGATTGTGACAGCGCTACTCCAGTGTCTGTCCGGATGATCTTTATGCCCAAGATAACATCTACATCCCCCAAGTCCTTCATACTGAACTTGGTTGAGAGGAACTTCTTTGTCTCCGTGACACAGCCTATATCCGTCCCTAAGATTAGCATGTCATCCACGTACAGACAAACGATGACTCCTCTTCCATCAGCGAACTTTGTGTAAACACATTTGTCCGTCTCGCTGACTCTGTAGCCGTTTGCCCTAATAATTTTGTCAAACTTCTCATGCCACATCTTGGGAGCTTGCTTCAAACCATACAATGATTTCACCAACTTGCAGACTTTGTCTTCAAGACCTTTGACGACAAATCCATCTGGTTGTTGCATGTAAATCTCTTCGGTCAGCTCCCCATTCAGGAATGCCGTCTTTACATCCATCTGATGTATCACCAACTTATGTATAGCTGCTAGAGCGAGATTAACATTCTGATGGTGGTCATCCGAGCTACTGGAGCGTACGTGTCAAAGTAGTCTATCCCCTGTTTCTGAGAAAATCCCTTGGCTACCAGCCTGGCCTTGAACTTGTCAATAGTTCCATCTGCCTTCATCTTCTTCTTGAAGATCCATTTACATCCGATGGGCTTTTCTCCTTTAGGTAGATCTACCAACACCCATGTGTTATTGGAGGTGATAGAGTCAAACTCGTCATTCACTGCCTCCTTCCAGAAGATAGCATCTCTGGTCTTCATCGCCTCATCATAGGTAAGCGGATCTGCTTCCACATGATAGGTGACAAAGTCATCTCCGAAGTCTTTAGGTCTCCTCGCTCGCTTTGCTGACGGCTCTGCGAGTTCTGGTACAAGAGTTGTTTCATCAATAACAACTTCTTCTTGGACTACTGGCCCATATGAGATTTCAGTCTCATTTGCACCTACATCATTTTTCGGAATGTCTGAAAGAATAATGTTTTTGTCTTTTGCAAACTTGTCTTCAAAGTATTCAGCATCGCGAGATTCGATGATATGATTTGACTCAATATTAAGAAATCTTCGAGCATCACTCTTCTCGACATACCCCAAGAAGATCGCCTTCATAGTCCTTGTCCCCAGCTTCTGAATCTTCAGATCTGGAAGCTTCACATACGTCAGACACCCCCACACTCGAATGACATTCACGTTTGGTCTGACTTTGAACCAGAGTTCATGAGGAGTTACGTCCGAAGTTGCATATGGCACTCTATTCATAATGAAAGTGGCCGTTAATGTAGCTTCTCCCCAGTAGCATTTTGGAAGACCTGCAGTAAGCAGCATTGAATTCATCATTTCTGTTAATGTTCGGTTCTTCCTCTCTGCTACTCTGTTGGATTGAGGAGAATATAGAGCAGTAGTCTCGCATATGATTCCATGTTCTTTGCAGAATGATGCGAAGTCATAAGACCTGTACTCCCCTCCTCGATCACTTCTCAATCTCTTGAGTTGTTGTCCAGTCTGCCGTTCAGCTTCGGCCCTGAACTCTCTGAACTTCTCGAAAGCTTCGTCTTTAGTCTTAAGCAAGTAGACGAACGCGTATTTTGAGAAGTCGTCGATGAAGGTTATGAAATACTTTATCCCGGCCTTCGTGGAGAAATGTTTGAAGTCACAGATATTGGAGTGTACCAACTCCAGAAGATCTGTGCTTCGATTGACCCGATGAAAGGGTTTCCTTGTGATCTTCGTCTGAGCACACACTTCACACTTCTCCACCTTACCTCCACATTTGGAGATAAGTCCTAGACTAAACATTTTGTTAATTCTTTTACAATGAACATGTCCTAGTCTATTATGCCACAACTCAAGAGAATAATCAGAAAATACAACTGCATTAATGTCATTAAACTGGTTGACAAGCTGAATTTTAAACATTCCTTCGGTTTGATAAGCCTTTCCGAAGTATGTTCCCTTCTTGGACATCACCATCTGACCAGCATTGATGTCCATCCTCAAGCCTGCGTTGTAGAGCAGGCTCCCAGAGATCAGGTTCTTGGCAATCACCGGAACATGCTTCACACCTTGAAGCGTCAGAGTGTTCCCAGAAGTGAGTTTCAGCTCCACTGTCCCGATCCCCAGAACTTCAGCTTGGGCCTGGTTTGCCATGACAACCTTCTCAGATATCGGCTGGTACGTGACGAACCATTACTTGTCAGAACAGACATGGCAAGTCGCACCAGTGTCTATCCACCAGTCAGAGTCAACTCCCACAGTTGTGACCTGTGCGATCATAGCAACAATGTTAGAAACCAATGAAACCTTACTAGGCTCACCTTTCTCTGATTTTTTAGGCTTGGATCTGCATTCACTCTTGTAGTGGCCTTTCTTGCCACAATTGAAACAAGTCACGTTGGACTTGGACTTCTGTTGCTTGAATGAAGAACCCTTCACTTTTAGATTAGTGAAGTCTTTCTTCTTGTGATGAGAAGCCGCCTGCTTCCCCTTGGGATCTCTCGTCTGTACTAGATTGGCCTTAGCCAACTGTTTGGACAGAGTGTCCATCTTCTGTTGGGAACGCATCTCGTCCTCAACATGGATCGCTTGAAGTAGATCTCCGAAGCTAATGTCTAGCTTCTTTCTCAGCATCCTTACATAGAAGGTACTCCATCCAGCAGAAAGTTTTGAGACGATCCCTCCAACGACAAACTTGTTGGGAAGGGACATCTCTTCATCTTCCAGTTTCTGACGCAGCTTCAGAAATTCCTTCACCTGTGGCAACATGGACTTCTCGTCCTCAAAGAGCAATTTGTGATATTTTTCAACCACAAACATCTTGCTCCTGTTCCTGTCTTCTTCATACAGTTTTTTCACAGACTCCCATATGTCTCTGGCAAATTCCTTCTTCGAGTATGATTCTGCCAGGGAATCCTCCATAGCATTCAGGATGAGAAGCCTGCAGATGCTATTTTTCCTTCTTCATTTGGCCTGGAGTTTGGTAGCCGCATTGATTGCGGCAGTAGACCTAGTGTCTGGAACAGAAGGTTCTTCCTCCAACAGTACATGATCAACGTCTTTGAGTTGAAGAGTTAGATAAACCTTCCTCTTCCAGACTTGATAATGCTCTCCATCGAACTTTTCCAACTTGCAGTAGTCCGATTGGACGAGCGAAGCATTAATGTTTTCCATCTACAAGGATCTTGCTTTGAGATTGTTATTCCCGGGGCTTGACCAAAGATGGAAAAACTGATGCAATCGAGATCTGAGAGTCACACAAAAACTTTGCAGTGATCAAACTCAAGATCTACGATGATACAAAAAGCCAAATAGCCAGATTACAATATGATAGAGGAAAATAGAGAAGAGAAGATCTCTCGTTCTTTCTTGCAAACGTGTTGCAATTGGGACAGAACGAGTTACAATAATCTAGAGAAAGATGAGATGAAAAAAAGTTCCTGGGGTGTCAAAACACCGTTGCTCAAAGCAAGATTCGCCCCACACGAATTGCTTCCAGGAACCAGCAAGTTGAAGAACTTGTGGAACGCTCGAAGTCACATCTGTTCTGACTCCTCGGATGGACTTGCAATGGCGACAGCAGCTCCCTCTCTCTCTCTCTCTCTCTCTCTCTCTCTCTCTCTCTCTCTTTTCTGACTTATAAAATTCGTAGTCCTTCACAAAGGAGGCCAGAAGAGAGTATATATAGAGAGAGGGTGGAAACCCTAGCCGCCTCTTTAGTTATGGAAAGATTGAATCAAATCCCACAAAGATAGCAACGAAATTAATTCAAATTCCACAAAGATAACAACGAAATTAATTCAAATCCCACAAAAAGTGGATCTGAATTAATCGTATTGAATCAGTCTTTCCATAACTGACTTGTAGCCTGCACAGTCAGCGGAGCCCTCCATGCGGCAGCAGCAGCAGCATCCTGGCCACATGAGCCGCATGGCCTCATGAACCGCATAAGCCGCATGAGACCGCATATGAGCCGCATGACGTGCTAAGTGCAAAGTGCGTCACATTACGCCTCATGAGCCCATGAGCCCGAGCCCGAGTCCGAGTCCGAGTCGCTAAGCCCCTTTAGCTCCAAATGGAATTAATCCAAGAGAATGACAAAAGCATTAATGCTTAATCCTTGGAGCCTTATTCTTACCTCCTAGTAAAATCACCCACATGGTTCTCTCCTTAGGGTCACCACCCCATGTGCATCTCTCAACAACACAACCAAGTATATATGTTGAGATAACTCATGGTGCATTTTCGATGTGGGACTAAACTTTTACAAGGCATGTTGAGAGCAAGCTCTCTCCATGTAAAGAAAGCACCAACAATATCATCCGATGGCCATTCAATATCATCTATTACGTTCCCTCTTCTATTATTTGTTGCTGGTGAATGGCATACAAGCCTACTTGTGTATCGTTTACTGTTGTGCCTATCGCGGACAGAAAAAACTTTGATGCAGTCGGCTGTATCAAAGTTTTGATACAGTCGGTACATGACAAGTGGGTCCTGTATCAAAACTTTGATACAGCCGGCTGCATCAATGTTTCTCTCCATCGTGGACATGCAGCTCATTTTCATGATATGCATGCATGGTATATTTCCCACCATATATTGGTACGTGCGTAAATAAGAAGACATGTAGCAATTCGTAAATGATTGAACATGCAAGAAATAATTGTTATTCTTCAGAGTCCACTTTTGATTGTCCATCAAAATTATAATGGATTACTGTACACTCAAAGATTGCTCATCTTTATCCAATTTAAAATTATTTTAGAACTGTTGGACTACTATTGGACTACTAATAGTAGCGATAATTTTTTAATAGAATAATGAACGTTCATCTTAGTTTTGGTGGTTGAACATCTACACTAAACATAAACATGAACTGTAGTACCAATGATCGATGATTCATGTTTATAGTATAGCCTACATTGGGATCCTTGTCACATTTTTAATAGACTAGCCGAAACTCATACGTCAACTTGTGTTATCACAATCAATTAATGAAAGCATATTATACGTTATTTGAATGCTATGCACATCGATCCACCACTTGCTTGTGAATGAGGTCAGGCAGGCTCACTTCCCACCATACGAAATTGTGCACTTAACCCATCAACCACGCCACACCCCTACGTGGATCCGACTAAACTCGCACATCCAAAACCCGGAAATATATACGAAGAAGGATAACATTATTATTATTATTATTATTATTATTATTATTACAGTGCCACTTAAAAAAGTTTTTATCTTATTTTACACAAGTATCTCAATATTGTTATTTGCTTTGAAAGCATTCACAAAAAAAAAAGGTAAATAACAATGGTAAAAGTATCTCAACCACTATGAATGGATTTGTTATCGGCTTCCAAGTATTGGTTCTCTCCTTTTTTTTCAACTTTAATTCATCACCATTAACTACTCGATTATGACACTCTCCTCCACTTGTAAGACAGTTTAAAACTTGATTATTGTTGATGCTCGTACCTATTATTAATATGTCTTTAAAAATAGTCTAAAAGTTGTTTCGTGTTAACTATTTATTAAATTTTTTTTATAAAAGCCGTTCAATTTTAAAATACTGGTTAACTACAAGTAAGAGAATATTGTCAAAATATATTTCTGCTTATTAAAAAAATAATCAATTCGAACCATCTCTTACATCCATCACACTGGCCTTGTCTATTAATCTCTTTTTTTTTTTTCATCTTTGCTGAGACTTTATTATATACAAAGCGTTAATATTCTAAAATTTAACTACAAGGTAAATTAAAGTAGTTATCCATCGTCACATAAAGAAATCCAAGAAAATAAAATATATTTTTTTAAACATGTGCATATACATGTAGGGTATGAAATTCATGCATGTGTGAAACTATGGTAGATATAATACATAAATATCGATTAAAATGATTTTTTTTTTAAAAATATTCTAACCCATTTCTCGAGTAACTAATGTGGAAGTAACTAAGATTTGCTGGACTTGCATAATAAATAACTAAAAGCTATAGATATTTTCAAGGAAATAAAATGCAAAATTCTAAAAAAGAAAGAAAGAAAGAAAGAAGAAAACAGAAAAAACAGCGGTGGTGGTCTTTCCGTAATATTCCTCCAAATCCGGAGCCAAATCCGTCCACCGACCAAAATCCGCATTCAGTTCCGTCCCCCCAAAATAAGAAACTCATAAATCAACAAATAATAACCGCGCCCCCTACCGCCCGGCTCCCCACAGCCGGCGGTGGCTCCACTCTCATCTTTCCGCCGGAAGCCGAGCGAAGCCGAGCCGAGCCGACGGCGGTGGTTATCGGACCAATGCACGCAATCCTCATCCCCAAATTTCCGAACTTTACTACATCCAGATAACTTTGTCATTATTCTCCAACGGTCCCCAGCTTCCCTAAACTTTCCCTCTTCGTCCCTCCCCTTTAAATTCAGCAGCAGCCCCTCTTTTTCCAATGGCGGAAGAAGAAGAAGAACTCGACTCCAACTCCCTCCTCTTCCTCTTACACTGTCAAACTTCTAGGGTTTTAGCGGGGTGAGATGGCGGCGAGGCTCCGGTGCTCCGTCCAGAACTACGACTGGGGGAGGGGCGGTGGGGAATCGACGGTGGCGAGGCTGTTCGAGCGGAATTCCGGCGGGGAGGTCGACCCCGAGAAGAAGTACGCGGAGTTCTGGATGGGGACCCACGAGTCCGGCCCCTCGTTCCTGGTCGGCGACGACGGAGGCGACGATAAAGGCGGGAACTTGACTCTGAAGAGTTGGATTCTCGAGAACCGGGGAGCTCTTGGGGAGAAGGTTCTGGAGAAGTGGGGCAGCGACCTCCCGTTCTTGTTTAAGGTTCTTGATCCTGGGAAACCCTTTCTTTAATGCTTTGGACTTGTCTTTACTATTTGTTTTTTTAATGATTCTATTTTTCTTCTATTTTTTTATTTTAATCTTCCTGTGGGACTTATATGGTGACTTGGAGGAATTTTGTACAGGAGAAATAGCTTCTTTCTGATTCTTTTCGTTCTTTTGCTTAGAAAGGCTGCATCTTTGGCTCGATTTCATGGTAACAGAGAATAGTCACTTTTGATTTTTGTTGTTGTTGTTCTGCTGAGAAAGAAGCAGCATCGTTGGTTATATTCACTGTGAAGATTTAAGCCATTGCTCTTCAATATTCTTCGGTTTTTTTTAAGATATTGTGTTTGATTTGTTGGGGATTATGTCAAATCCAAGAAAGTAATGTACTATGGTTTGCAGCAAGAAAACGATGGCTCGGTAACCTGTGGATGTGGACACTTCTCCTGAAACCAAGTTCTTGAGAATCTTGGTTTCTTTTTCTGTTCTTGAAACTCTTTCAAGAACAAGAGTCTCTTTTGTTTGTTTGCTCTGTTCTTTGCAAAAATTGGAAAAAGGCGACATCTTTAGTTCATTTTCATGGTAACTTAGGTTTCCTTAGTTGGTCTGGACTTTTCTGGTAAGTTTTTCTTTTAGGTCTATATGGTACTACTATTTACTGTGAGCTTGAAGTGGTTTCTTTGTTCACCTTTCTTCAGTTATCTTCACTTTTGAAGGTTTGTAATTGGTTTCTTAGGAATTAATGTCAAAGTGCTAAAGATTGTAGTATGAAAGTGATGTACTTTGAACTACAGTAAGATATTGCTAAAAATTCGATGTGGATACTCTTTCAAGAATCTTTTTCACTTCATTCATCGAAGAATTAGATTTTACTCGGTTCATTAAATAGTTTATGGTTGGTTTCATGGATACTGGTGTTATACTGAAAAGAGAAGGAATCTGACTCGTTTCTTTCATTTTACTAGATTACTAAAGTTTGTTCTTTTCTTTTTTTTTCCTCTTGTTTTTCGAGTAGGTTCTATCTGTGGCAAAGGCTTTATCAATACAAGCACATCCAGATAAGGAGTTGGCGAAGATGCTTAACAGGACGCACCCAGACCTTTACAAGGACTCGAACCATAAGCCTGAGATGGCAGTAGCCATCACAGAGTTCAAGGCTCTCTGCGGCTTCATCAGCGTCGAGGTATGTCTTGCTTTTCCTCTGTCTTGCTGAAGCAGAAAGTTGCTACATATATTAAGTTGTAGTTAATGACGTGATATTTTGATATACCTGAAATTGGATTTCTGTTTGTGGGTGGGGAAGAAGTTGATGCTCATCTGCCACATTCTTTTGAATGAACAGGGCAATCAGTTACATAGTATATCCGGGAATAAGGACTAGCGAACAACCTTGTCCCTTGAAGTTTCCGTCCTTGGACCTTTCCCATGTGGGGGAGGTTTTCTACTCGCCTGCTTCCATATCTGGGACTCAAGTATATTTACCTTGTAGCTGTCTAGAATGAGAAAATTGATGATTTAAGCAAATTCTTGGTGTTCTTTAGAGCAATTTTTTTTTTCATTCAACATCATTTTTCGAGAAAATATATAGATTTGAGTGCATCATACAAATGATCTTATGACCAGCTGCCAACCTGGCATCAACCCTCTGAGTAACTCGTTAAGTGGGCTATTTCCCATGAATATGTAAAGCATGGAAGGCCCTGTTAGAGCAGTTTTAACTTAATAGGCTAGTAATTTGACCCGAAACCACTTTTTCCCCAGCCAGCTTGACATGGGTCCATCATTCAACTTTCCATGCTGCATAGCTCGTGAATCTTCCTCCATATGATCTATGGTCTCTCAAAATCCCTTCCTAGTTTATGTTTGAATCCACAAACACGTTTTTATGCCTATTATAAATGATGACCACCTACACAATTGTTTCTAATTCTGGGATCATACCTGTTCATAGTAACTGTCACTGATGCAGTCCTTCCCTTTGGACACATCTGCGTAGTAATAAGCGCTTCACTCCAACAAGTCACAAATGTTACATTTATCAAGTTACTTCGCTAATTGATGCTAAACCACCCCAATCTTTGGTGTACTATGTTGTTTATTCTTTTCTTAAGTTAACGATACTAGATCACCCCACTCCTTCCGTGTAATGGGTTATTACTTTTCCTTAAGCATCAGATATGTCATTTCATGCAAGAAAACATGTTGCAGCTTCCATTTAGTTTTTGAAAGAGAAATATGAATTTCATTTCTAACTGATACAACGGAGTGGGCACTACTATATGTTGTCCTGTTTCTTTTGTGAAGTTTTCTTATTTTTCGTGGTTTTGTTAGCACTAGCAGATGCCAGGCTTTTGTGTTTTCTTGCTGCAAGTGTGACAATGTATTTTGTATATTTCATCCGTGTTGCATCATTATGTAGGTGGTTTCAGTCTCCTTCTTGTTCTTGAAAAGTGAAATATCATACTGGAAAATTCTTTATCTAGTAGAAATTGGTGTTCTTTTGGGCTCTTGTTTATGATTTGTGTGCAACTTACTGCTCTTGAGGAATAGACAACAAACTGAACATGACATTGATCTCTTTTTGATGGAAATTGCTTCTTTGTAGGAGCTTAAGTATGTGCTTATTAATGTACCTGAGATCACAGAGCTAGTTGGCGACGAGGATGCAAGCAAAGTTATGAACATCAAGGACCAAGACGGATATGTGGAAGTAAAAGCTGTCCTGCAGTCAATCTTTACTAAGCTTATGTCAGCTAGTAAAGATGCAATTTCTGAACTGGTATTGAAACTAACAAGTCGCTTGCACGCTGAAAGTAAGGTAGTTCTAGTTCCTTTATAAACCCCCTTCCTCTTGTTCTTTCTGCAGAAACTACTTATAGATTATTTTGATTTTTTTTACCACTCCAACCCATTTGTCAGTACCCTGCTTCTTTAAACAAGTTCTGTGCAAAGAACAGCAAAAAAGACTATCCCAAAAGTTTTTGGGTGGCCTACATGGGTCCTCTTCCCATTTATATCTACTTATGGCCATCAGCACTTCACCCCTCTAACATTAGCTTCACATCATGGCTGCCAACTACAAAATAAGTGTATGTGTTTGAGTCAATCATACACTTGTTGTCTTCTTTATGGATTAATGCATGTAAGAAGTTGGAGGTAGTGATTTAACATGTCTTTGATGAGAGCCTTGTTAGCAATTCGGCAAATGGAAAAAAATTCGGGACGACAAAAGTACGAGTATAAATCGGCGCAATCCAAATAAAATATGTTAAAAAAATGGGTCAAATATTCGACAAATGGAAATATTGAGGTTAAAAGCTTCACACTCTTAAAAATGTTGTCAAATTTGGTTAATTAAACATGTTCCCACCACGTTTTTTGTGCCAAATTTTTTAATAATTTATACGGAACATGTTTAAAACTTCGCATACTTAAATTTTAATCTTTTAAAAGTACGCAAGTATTATACGCTGAAAGAGATGAAAAATTTGCGTAAAATACTAGTTTTATTCGGGTGATTGCTAACAAGGGATGAGAGGGCGTATTGATACTGTTAATAAGATGGGGCTTCTTTTATGTTGGTGGGGGTGGGTAAAAGATGGTAAAGAGGCAATAAGACGACCTATACTCATGCATGAGGTATATTATCATGTACCATTTATGATTGCCTTGACGACGGTTATGGTAGAAGACATATATTAGAGCCCCCCTCCCAAATTTTATAAGACGACCTATACTCATGCATGAGGTATATTATCATGTACCATTTATGATTGCCTTAACGACGGTTATGGTAGAAGACATATATTAGAGCCCCCCTCCCAAATTTTAGTTGTGTCAAGTGGGAAGTCTGCCCCTTCCCAAATTTTAGTTTTGTCAAATGGAAAATCTGCCTGCAAATTGTGTCAACAGTTTTGGTTGGTCTGCCAAACATTTCTTTGATGCAAACAGTTAGAATATTAAGGTAAGGTGATAGAGATCTTTTACGTCTGAAAAACAAAATGGACATTGATGTCAATATTAGAAATTTGCAGGGGTGCAAAAGGAGGTGCTCTTTGGTAGGTAGCAAATAGAGGGCATAATTTGTTCTTCCGATGTATGGTGTTGCTTGATTGTTGGCAATGATTCCTTTAGTTGAATAAGTTGGTCAAAATGTATGATTAGAAGGATGGTACTTAAATTTCTTGAGATAAGTCTTCAACAAGTTGGAGCATATAGTTTGCAAGTGATATACATGGCGGCGAGTAACTTGACGGCTTCAAACAATACAATTTTATTCATCAAGGGTGCATAAACTCTAATGATGAACTTATAGTCTAAGACTATGATACCTCGGAATGTGGCTTTATGTAACATAGTTTAACAAATAACAATATGTTTCTTCTCTCGTAACTAGTAAGTTAAAGTGTTAAACAAACCACTGACAAACACACTTGATATTCGAAGACTATTCTTTTAGCTTGCTGATGCCTTTTGGAATCTTTATCTTGTGAGAGAACTATATATCATGAATGTTCTTCATTGTCACGTCTCAATAACTACATACCATGGTGATAACTTATATGCATTCATCTCTTATAAAGCTGACATGGTGAGTGCTGCTCCATTAGCAGCTATTGTATCTTGTGAGAACTCAGTCACCACCCGTAAGTGTATTTTATTATATTAAAGCTAGCAAGTTTACGATATGGAAGGTGATTGGTGGCATAAATCTTAACTTGACTTTGTAGTTTGCTATCAGTAAGGATATCTTTAACCTTCTAAATTTGCATGTTTAGGTCTTTCTTATTATAGAGAAAATTTCATATCACATTCTTCCACTAGTGTTGTTTACTCTATCCGCACTTAGTTACCATGCATAATTACTCTATTGCTTGAGAAGGTTTGTAGGGATGAGTTTTGCTAATCAGTTGTTTGCTGATGATATTAAATACTTATTCGCACCAGATTAGGGTCCTAACGGAGAAGGAACAGCTGGTATTATTATTGGAAAAGCAGTATCCTGCTGATGTTGGAGTTATATCAGCCTTCTTCTTCAATTATGTGAAACTTAGCCCTGGTGAAGCACTGTATATTGGTGCTAATGAACCTCATGCATATGTTTCTGGTGAGTGTATGGAATGCATGGCGACATCGGACAATGTTGTGCGGGCTGGACTTACTCCTAAGTACAGGGATGTGCAGACCCTATGTTCTATGCTAACATACAAACCGGTCAGTGTGTTATTTTTCTTCTACGTTTCATTACTTGGAATTTGTTAATTTGCAAGCTGACTCCAAATCTGCTGTAAGGTTTTTTGTCTTGTGTTATTTTTAATTTACCTAGGATAATTGTAAAAGAATATTTGCTATTGTTAAACTTCTAAGCCATTTTTTTGTGAGGTATGTCATTTGCTCTTTTGGCGGTTGCAATACTTGGTACTTCAACATTAAGGCCTATTCTAGTTGGTAAGATTACAAAAAAATTAACTTATAACTGAATGATTAACCTTGCCATGTTATTGTAAGCTTACTAATATATGTTTCCAAAGTGCTTGGTGGAATTCATCGAGTTCCTTGAGAAAATTAGTTAACTAATAATGATGGTACTATGAATGGTCATCATATTTCTTCGTAGCCAGTTAGTTTAGACACTGGGTTCATTTTACAAGAAGGAACATATAAACAGAGCTCTCTGCCTTACTAACATGATTGTCACCATGATTCCATCTTTTTTTTAGTAGGAGGTCAGATAGGAGATGATATTATCTTGCGCGTCGTGCAGTATTTTTTTGTTTAATACAAAGGAAAACTTCAAAAACAAAGGACGTTCCCTCCTGCCTTTGTATCATTTATGAATAAGGGGATGGTCTGATTAACCAAAAAGGTTCACTAAAAAAAAGAGGATCCTTCATATACTTAAAAAGGTAAAGTACTGTTTTACTTTTTTGTTCGGGTCTATGAATGTACATGGATGAACACTTCATGATAGGGGTATAACCATATGACTAGGATGGCTTTTCATTCTCGTTACAATACATGGAGCCATTTCACCATCGAGTTGTCTCATGATTTTGAAAGATGTTTCTTCTGCAACCACACATTAAATATCTTAGATGTCATAAGGTGCCTAGATCATCGAGCAGAGAAGCAAAGAACATTCTAGGAAAACTGAATGTAGAAAGAAATAATTTAATCCAAGTTAGCAACCGTCATTATTGTTGTAAAGTTCAATTTTTTCACGTAAAAATGCTTTAGTAAAAAAAGTGAAAATAATGTTTAGAACGTGCTGAAGAGTTTTTTTGTGTCTGGAAGGAAAAACTTGGTTTATATGGCTATATTACTTAGCCAATTGAAGACTAAAGAAGTGTCTGAGACGCAGTTTGGTATGCCCACGAAATAAAGGGAATTCACAAGTTGAACCAACTATCTTGAACACAATAAGCAACTCTTGAACAGAGCAATTGAACAATGACCGAAGAAGGGATTATGTGTAGCAATCAGTTTAGTTATTTGCTAGGGATTTTTCCTTGAATACAAAGATCTTTAGTGAGAAGAGAGAGATTCAAAAGGTTTTCATCCATTTAGCATGATATGGTCTAGGGAGACAAGAAGTGGATTTTACTCAATGAATCTTTTTTTTTTACTGTAGTAGAGTTTGACCAAAAGTATGTAGTAGTAGAGTCTGATTTTAGTGATTTTTCCAGTACTGATTTAATGGCACAGTTTCAGACGAGTTTGGCACAAATGTCAATTTCAGAGTTGTCGTGCAATACCGATTCTCTGGTGCAGTTTCTAATACTTTCTGCTTAAATCTTGAATGAAACAACCAACTCGTATTGGTGGTATATTAACTCTTATGGACTAAATTTGTTTCTTTTGAGTAAATAATTTGACTAAAAATGATGGGTTGCCAACAGGCAACTTGGTTTCTGCTATATGTACTGTTTAGCCTAAGGTGTCAAACATGTTACAAGAAAACTGATGTTTCAATCTAGGCCACATATTTGTATGTGAATAAATTTTTGAAAGAATGGAGATTATATTAGAGAGAGAGAGAGAGAGAGAGAGAGAGAGAGCAAATGCTTTGAGCATTATCTCTCTCTTCTGCATGTTTAGTATTCCATTATGAACTTCAATAGTGTGTAAAATGACTTGAAATGCATAAGGTACTAAGCATATATGAGCTACACTTATACAGTGATTCACCTTGAAGAAGACCACGTTGTAACGGCCCAAATGTTGCACCCCGTCCGAGGCCCAGTTGCATAACCTATTCGCGGACCAAGGTTATGCGGGAAGCTTCCAGAACATTCTAGAAGATGGCGGAAGGCTCTAGAAGATTGTGGATCTCTCCGGAAGGCCCAAGATCGTTCTAGGAGGCCCAAGAAGCTTCTGGAAGGCCCTTGAAGTTTCCTTTTATGTTGCTAGGGAATAAACCTGGAATATGCCATTCCAGTTATGGTAGAAAGTAATAATCCTTGGAATATTCCTTCCAGGACTTTCCTTGTATTGCTCTATGAGCACTTTTATGGGAGGCTCTCATTTGTTCCTCACCACCTAAAAATTGTAAGCATTCTCCAAGTTAATAAAGAGATCCTTACGAGTCCATCTTTGCTCCACTATTCTAGTTTTCTTAGCGATCTAGCTAAGTCGGGTCGGGAAGACTTGCACGAGTCTTTGAGGAGAAAGACAGTGCGCCGCACGGGACGAAGTGCTAGCAAAAACACTAAGTCCGTGACAAGTGGTATCAGAGCAAAGGTTCGATCGCCGTCATGTCTTCGACCGAAGCTATCATCAACGAGCAACCCGCATCGCCTAAGGAGAAGGCGAAGACCTCGAGGAAGGGCAAGAGAAAGGAACCGTCGATGGAACGGGCTCTTGGCGAGTTGGCTGACCGGATTGAGATGCTGGAGAAAGGCGTGATGGGCGTCGAGTATCAAGTGGAGCAGAACCAGCGGCTCACGAGGAATTCGCCCAAGGTTTGGAGGTGGTTGTCGCCACGGCTATGACGGAGTTCCGAAAGCATCTCCGCGAGATGCAGGCCGAGTTTGAGGAGGAACGAAAGGCCACGAAGGCGGAGATTGCTGAACTACGCAAAGAGCTACAAACCAAGGCGGAGGTCCTCGAGAGGGCCATTGCTAGTGGTCCGACTCCGAGGAGGGAGTCGACGCAGAGGGTGAAGTATCCAGAACCCAAATCCTTCACTGGCGTACGAGACGCGAAGGAGGTGGATAACTTCATCTGGAATGTCGAGCGCTACCTGAAGGCGGTCCGCATCGAGGATGAGACCGACAAGGTAAACACAGCGTCCCTATATTTTTCTGATGATGCTATGCTGTGGTGGCGACGCAGGTGCATCGATATAGAAAAGGGGCTCTGCAAGATCGAGACTTGGGAGGATCTCAAGAAGGAGATCAAGTCTCAATTCTATCCGAAGAACGTGGAGTATGTCGCGAGACGGAGTTTGCGACAACTCAAACACACCGGGTCCGTCAAGGAGTATGTGGCGGAGTTCACCCGCCTGATGCTTTCCATTTTCACTATGGGCGAAGAGGATCGCCTGTTCCACTTCCTGGAGGGTCTACAACCATGGGCGGCACAAGAATTGCAGAGGCAAGATGTGTCGGATGTGAACGCGGCTGTTGCGGCAGCCGAGAAACTGATGGAGTATCGACGGACTGATCCCCCGAAGCCCAAGGAAAAGACCACCACCAAGTTCAATGGTGGAGGAGTGAATGTCACGCCCCGCTCCCGTAGGAGCGATCGTCCTCGCTAAGGCGTGATGCCGCACGAGCCTAGATTGCGCTCGTGCAAGGCGGGTTCCATAACGGCCGATTACAGCGGCTGCGACGGGGTCGTCGCACAGAAGTCCCGAGCAGAGACATTGAACACGCAGCAGAAATTTAGAACAAACACAAGTTATTCAAAGAAGCCCCTTTTATTGATATTGAAATAACGGTTACATTGGGGGCACAAGGCCAAGATTACAATCACTCAAATTACACTCGTCTCACATTACAAATCGCTCAGCTCTCTCTCATCTCTCGATACATTTTGTCGATCCAGCGGAAGCTTCGGAAGGCGATGTCCATACATTATGTCCCGTATAAGTCTTCGAATCCATGCGGCCGCACGCTTCGAATCGCCAAGGAACTTCGTGCCTCGACGCATCCAAGCGAGCTCCGCGCCACGAGCTTCTACCTGTGCCTGCACATGAAACACTGTGTGGGTGTCAGTACCACTGTACTGGTGGAGTGAGCTCCTCGCCCACCCATACAAAACCGACACGTTTATTTTACTTTGTGAAATACAAGCCCCCTTATTTACGATTGTCTTTCTAGTCTTGCCTTAGGATCGATTTTAGGACCGACGCTCGGCCTATTTAGTGTCTTTAGACCATCTCCGTGCCTTGCACTAATAACGTACCCATACATTGCCTCTAGACCTTTCTCGTGCTTGCATTGTCAACGTACCGACTCACACTTGTCTTTCGTACCATACTCTTGGACGTAACGACTAGGTCGTGTCAAATACTTGCCCTACGGCCCTTCTCGACTTAACTCGAAACGTATAACCCAACTTGTGGAACCGATGTTGAGAACTCAAGTACGATAACGTATCTCAGGCCGAAGCACGTGTCTTTACGTATAACCGAACCGTAGACTTTATAATACTTTGGGTGCAACCGAGCACACATTTCACCATTCGACGCATACCGTGCTTACACTTCCTTTATTATGACCGACACCGTGCATGCGGATTCGCCGCTTAGCACGCCATTTATCTATATGAAAGGCCACTGGCATGACAAGCCATCGCGGACATAGCTCGGGTAGGCGGCGGGTCCTTCGATGCAAGGTAGCTAGCCCCATGGAAAGCCCCCGACTACCCACGCAATAAAAGCATGCGCGCTATAACGTCTACCCCCTAGGATGACTGGGCCCGGTGCCCCGGCGTATAACCAGTCTAGGCAGAAATCCTTGTCGACAAGGTGTCCAATGACCACGCACCTACGGAACATCTAGACTCACGTAAATGCATGGCCTACTTGTTGGTACGACCGGAACTATACTTAGCAACTCGTGCTCCGAATCACACTTGGCATAACGTGCCTCGGGACCGCGAGACTCCCAATCGAGGGATCGCCTAGAACTTCTTAACGTGGATAGGAACGTGAGACTCCCAACCGAGGGACCGCCTCGAATACTTAACGTGGATAGGAACGCGAGACTCCCAACCGAGGGATCGCCTCGAAACTCAACGTGGATAGGAACGCGAGACTCCCAACCGAGGGACCGCCTCGAATACTTAACGTGGATAGGAACGCGAGACTCCCAACCGAGGGATCGCCTCGAAACTCAACGTGGATAGGAACGCGAGACTCCCAACCGAGGGACCGCCTCGAATACTTAACGTGGATAGGAACGCGAGACTCCCAACCGAGGGATCGCCTCGAAACTCAACGTGGATAGGAACGCGAGACTCCCAACCGAGGGACCGCCTCGAATACTTAACGTGGATAGGAACGCGAGACTCCCAACCGAGGGATCGCCTCGAAACTCAACGTGGATAGGAACGCGAGACTCCCAACCGAGAGACCGCCTCGAACTTCTTCGAACTCGAGGGAACGACTACTACGTAGCCTTCCAACTTAACTTGAACAAAACGTGTTCCTTAAGTGCCATGGACCGTGGCTAACTTTACATCGTGCCAACCGTGGCTCGTGCCTGTAACTGACTTCTGTCTTACGCGACGCTATCACCCAAGTCATACGTTATATGACGGGCCTTGAGATCGTGGGACTATTTAACTTGACAACCGCAGAACGAGCGGGACAACACTTAGAATGACTTAGGTCGATCGGCATAACTTTGCCTAACTTATTTAAGCCTACAACTTAACTCGAGGGACGAACCATGGTTATGCCAAGCCTTGCGCAGTAAAAACGAACATGCTTTATCGAGCATTTACGCGGGCGACGCCTATGACTTAGGCTAACTCATCGTTTGTGTCGAATACCAACTTTTCTTCTCCCAAGCCACGGGACGAAGGATCGAGTGTCATTTTAAAGCACGCCGTGCACCAACTCTAAGCCGACAGTGGGACGTTTTCCATGTTCTAACTCGATTCAAACCGTCGGGATTATTCCCTTAGCTATGTGGATGCGTAGCTTTTATTATCAAGCCTAACTTGTGCAAGTTGAAAACACGATTTATTATGTGAAGGCAAAGATGAGGAGAGTTCACCGAAACTACCCCACCTGAGCGATGTCTCCGAGCAAGCCGTTGCAAGGCTAAGTCCGAACGCCGTCGGCGTTTCGATTCCTCCGATTGACTTTGCGGGACGGGGCACTACATCATACACCACTCAGAACAAGTCTCGTCCTCGAGACTTTCCTGAAGGCAAGTCATCCTACCATTTCTATGGCCAAGACTTAATCGTACGCACACTGCCTACGCGTTTCTTCGATTCCGAGCCACGCTCGCGCTATCGCTAACTTAGTCGTAAGGCACACTAATCGATCAACCAACATTCGAATTCGTTTCAAATCAATGATCGTATTATCACCAACATTTCTTCGAAACTCACGATTCCAAAATCCTCGACACTTTCCGGTTTCTCAAGTCTCACTTGATTCAGCGTATCACTTAGTTGGATCGTGCACATATTCCAGGCGTCCCCAAAATATATGCATGTCAGCCAAGCCTCGTGATAGAGAATCCGCCATCACCACTCGAGTCGGATCGTGCACATATTCGGGCGTCCCTGATATACGTGCATGTCAGCCAAGACTCGCAAGTGGTGCCTCCGTAACTCCTATCGCTTCGCGCTCGAATGCCTGCCTAAACGCTAGGCTATGTCTTTTCGTCAGTACTGGAATCATAGTTCCCAAACAACGATATCAACACTGACCCCATCCTAAGGTCAAACCAAATCGATGGTACAGGGTTTTCTACCCAAGCTCGCATCACTCCGATTTCTAAACATCGAGCATCGATTCCCTACACCCATCCCAATGTTCGTCGCATGGGGGTCCGAATCGTTTAGTAAAACCATCCTACGATGACTTACATTTCAACCAATTCCACGTCGTATCAATATCGTTCATTCATCAAACCGTTTCGCATAGTCTATCTCTTTGAACACGTTCGACATAATTCGTCTATCAATCTTTTCCAGTCAAGCACGCTACGACACAATTCATCTTGAAACCGTAATTCATATTTCACGTTTCCGAAATCATCTATTCCAATTCACGTAATCGATCACAAGGTCGTCTGACTTAACAATATGCCACGCTCCGATCTCACGCGAGTCCGATCATCCACGGTGGTTCATGAATCACCATGCAACGCTCCCGCGGAATAATCATTCTCATCGGGGCGTAACTCTTGTTTCGTGTCTAGACTCGTTCATTCTCGATGCGCGGATTGGACCTACTCAATCCTCAAGTTTTAATCAACCGTCAATCACAAGTCCTAACATTCTCGAGTTCTCCTTCGCATCAAACCAACAAGTCGGGACAATCGAAGTTGCCGCAGCCAAATTTTCTGAGTTCGATTATTCCCGCGACATGAATCACCATGTCAGCGCTCACGCGGAATGATCGTCCCAAATCCGACGCAACGCATGTGCGAGGCTAGAGTAGCACTCGCGCAAGACAAGACTGTCGACGTTGTGGTTATCAACGCAACCATCGGAATACGATCACTTTTATCCAACATTCATCTCAATCAAAATCCTAAGTATTGTATCCAACCGAATAATAGCACTTGCACGATCGCCATTCACCGAGTCCGAGTACCTCCGAGTTATTGCATATCATCTTTGATACGCCTCAATACCATCGACGATATACGTAACCTGACGATCTTCGTTTACAACAAATTCTGAGTCGTGCGAATGATGCTATCGTCCGACTGGATAATCTCCTCGAACCGCTTACCACATCAATTTCTTCAACCCAAATTCGCGTATCGTTTATCCGTCTATCTCAAGTCATCGACTAACGTATTTCCTCAATTTGCATCATTCCTTGCTAACTCAAACCATCGAGCACATCAATTTCAATCCTCAGAGTCGTTTGCGTAACTTCAAAGTCAAACCTTTCGTACACGCTATCTTCCCGTCGTGCTAACTTTTTGTATACTATCCGTATCAATTTCTTCAATCAAGTCATCCATTTATTCTATCGTTTAGACTTTCCATTCAACCATTTCGTAATTCGCACTATCGTTTACAAATCGTTCGAACGGTACTACGTTTGCGACTCTCGAATCATGACCATCTAAGCGCTACTCGTTCTAAGGCTTTGCGATATCATCGCTTGTCGACATACTCGTACTATCCGTAACTCCTCTGGTTCCGCTCGAACAATTTCTATAACGTCCATACACCACTCGGGTTCGAGCCATCCGATTTAGTCCTCAATCACGTTCGTATCGACGCACTAAGTCGTTCGCACAATCCTCAAATCCCAATCAATCCTCGTGTACGCCTAAGCGTTAGTCTGATAACGTTCCTATCGATATACACTCCAAGTGTATATCCGTTCCCGACCGAGCAATACTTGATATTGCTCGCGATTCGTTTGCACCAATAAGTCGAGGTGCGCGATACGAAACACAACTTAGCCAAAAGGCCGTATGCATAACCATCCCGTATGGACTATACTCCGACTTTTCACGCACATTTGCTCATGTCGACGTAGGACTCGTTAGGCACGCACGCGACTTGCTAACTTTAACACGTGTTTTCTATCAACTCAAGGTCGGCACCGTTCGACACAAAGGCCTACCAACGTATCCGGCGATAGCCTACCGATGCGTTCTATTGAACGCTTTATACGAGCTTTCGAAATTATTAGACTTATTGTATGGACATGCCGAGGGACGTTTGAGAGAGAGCGCACCAACGATAACAACTTGCGGAAGCAACATTCAGAGTTCTCGGAAACAACGAAGTTAAAGAATTCAATCGGTAGTCCAAGGACGTAAAGCCGTGCTCTGATACCACTATGTCACGCCCCGCTCCCGTAGGAGCGATCGTCCTCGCTAAGGCGTGATGCCGCACGAGCCTAGATTGCGCTCGTGCAAGGCGGGTTCCATAACGGCCGATTACAGCGGCTGCGACGGGGTCGTCGCACAGAAGTCCCGAGCAGAGACATTGAACACGCAGCAGAAATTTAGAACAAACACAAGTTATTCAAAGAAGCCCCTTTTATTGATATTGAAATAACGGTTACATTGGGGGCACAAGGCCAAGATTACAATCACTCAAATTACACTCGTCTCACATTACAAATCGCTCAGCTCTCTCTCATCTCTCGATACATTTTGTCGATCCAGCGGAAGCTTCGGAAGGCGATGTCCATACATTATGTCCCGTATAAGTCTTCGAATCCATGCGGCCGCACGCTTCGAATCGTCAAGGAACTTCGTGCCTCGACACATCCAAGCGAGCTCCGCGCCACGAGCTTCTACCTGTGCCTGCACATGAAACACTGTGTGGGTGTCAGTACCACTGTACTGGTGGAGTGAGCTCCTCGCCCACCCATACAAAACCGACACGTTTATTTTACTTTGTGAAATACAAGCCCCCTTATTTACGATTGTCTTTCTAGTCTTGCCTTAGGATCGATTTTAGGACCGACGCTCGGCCTATTTAGTGTCTTTAGACCATCTCCGTGCCTTGCACTAATAACGTACCCATACATTGCCTCTAGACCTTTCTCGTGCTTGCATTGTCAACGTACCGACTCACACTTGTCTTTCGTACCATACTCTTGGACGTAACGACTAGGTCGTGTCAAATACTTGCCCTACGGCCCTTCTCGACTTAACTCGAAACGTATAACCCAACTTGTGGAACCGATGTTGAGAACTCAAGTACGATAACGTATCTCAGGCCGAAGCACGTGTCTTTACGTATAACTGAACCGTAGACTTTATAATACTTTGGGTGCAACCGAGCACACATTTCACCATTCGACGCATACCGTGCTTACACTTCCTTTATTATGACCGACACCGTGCATGCGGATTCGCCGCTTAGCACGCCATTTATCTATATGAAAGGCCACTGGCATGACAAGCCATCGCGGACATAGCTCGGGTAGGCGGCGGGTCCTTCGATGCAAGGTAGCTAGCCCCATGGAAAGCCCCCGACTACCCACGCAATAAAAGCATGCGCGCTATAACGTCTACCCCCTAGGATGACTGGGCCCGGTGCCCCGGCGTATAACCAGTCTAGGCAGAAATCCTTGTCGACAAGGTGTCCAATGACCACGCACCTACGGAACATCTAGACTCACGTAAATGCATGGCCTACTTGTTGGTACGACCGGAACTATACTTAGCAACTCGTGCTCCGAATCACACTTGGCATAACGTGCCTCGGGACCGCGAGACTCCCAACCGAGGGATCGCCTCGAACTTCTTAACGTGGATAGGAACGCGAGACTCCCAACCGAGGGACCGCCTCGAATACTTAACGTGGATAGGAACGCGAGACTCCCAACCGAGGGATCGCCTCGAAACTCAACGTGGATAGGAACGCGAGACTCCCAACCGAGGGACCGCCTCGAATACTTAACGTGGATAGGAACGCGAGACTCCCAACCGAGGGATCGCCTCGAAACTCAACGTGGATAGGAACGCGAGACTCCCAACCGAGGGACCGCCTCGAATACTTAACGTGGATAGGAACGCGAGACTCCCAACCGAGGGATCGCCTCGAAACTCAACGTGGATAGGAACGCGAGACTCCCAACCGAGGGACCGCCTCGAATACTTAACGTGGATAGGAACGCGAGACTCCCAACCGAGGGATCGCCTCGAAACTCAACGTGGATAGGAACGCGAGACTCCCAACCGAGGGACCGCCTCGAACTTCTTCGAACTCGAGGGAACGACTACTACGTAGCCTTCCAACTTAACTTGAACAAAACGTGTTCCTTAAGTGCCATGGACCGTGGCTAACTTTACATCGTGCCAACCGTGGCTCGTGCCTGTAACTGACTTCTGTCTTACGCGACGCTATCACCCAAGTCATACGTTATATGACGGGCCTTGAGATCGTGGGACTATTTAACTTGACAACCGCAGAACGAGCGGGACAGCACTTAGAATGACTTAGGTCGATCGGCATAACTTTGCCTAACTTATTTAAGCCTACAACTTAACTCGAGGGACGAACCATGGTTATGCCAAGCCTTGCGCAGTAAAAACGAACATGCTTTATCGAGCATTTACGCGGGCGACGCCTATGACTTAGGCTAACTCATCGTTTGTGTCGAATACCAACTTTCCTTCTCCCAAGCCACGGGACGAAGGATCGAGTGTCATTTTAAAGCACGCCGTGCACCAACTCTAAGCCGACAGTGGGACGTTTTCCATGTTCTAACTCGATTCAAACCGTCGGGATTATTCCCTTAGCTATGTGGATGCGTAGCTTTTATTATCAAGCCTAACTTGTGCAAGTTGAAAACACGATTTATTATGTGAAGGCAAAGATGAGGAGAGTTCACCGAAACTACCCCACCTGAGCGATGTCTCCGAGCAAGCCGTTGCAAGGCTAAGTCCGAACGCCGTCGGCGTTTCGATTCCTCCGATTGACTTTGCGGGACGGGGCACTACAGTGAAGAAGAACAATGGAAAGGGAGGCCCGCCGCCGAAGAACAAGCCGCAAGCAAAGCCTTTGACGGAGCGGAAGATTGAATGCTACCTGTGCGGAGGAAATCACTTCGCACGAGACTGCCCGAACAGGGGAAAGAAGGTGAACGCAGTCCAAGGCGAGGAGGCCGAGGACCAAGAGCCTAAGAAGGGGGCTCACATGGGTGCCCTGCGCCTGTTGAATGCTTTGAAGAGCAAGGCGGTAGTGTCCAAGACCCCGAATCGAGAGCTGATGTACGTGGACGTGAAAATCAACGGCCACAACACCAGGGCGATGGTCGACACGGGGGCTACCCACAACTTTATCTCGGACGCGGAGGTCCGACGCTTGGGTTTGGCGCTGGAAAAAGACTCAAGCACGATAAAGGCAGTCAACTCTGAGGCGCGCCCCGTGCAGGGGGTGGCCAAAGGGGTGAAGATCCAAGTGGGAGACTGGACGGATGTCACCAGTCTCACAGCAGCACCACTGGACGACTTCAACATGATCCTTGGGATGGACTTCCTCACTTCGGCAAAGGTGGTCCCAATGCCGCATTTGGGAGTCGTCGGAATTATGGAGGAGAGCTCTCCGTGCATGGTGACAACTGCACGAGGCGAGCTTACGAAGGGGAAGGCTCTCTCCGCATTACAACTCAGGCGGAGAGATGACTTACGTTGCTGTGCTCAAGTCGGAGGAGGCGCCCGTGCAGGGAGATCTTCCGCCTGAGATCGATGACGTCCTTGTAGAGTTCGGGGACGTCATGCCAAAGGAGTTGCCAAAGAGGCTACCTCCGCGGAGGGAGGTAGACCACGCCATCGAGTTGGAGCCGGGCACGAAGCCGCCCGCCATGGCTCCATATCGAATGGCCCCGTCCGAGCTGGACGAGTTGAAGAAGCAACTCAAGGAACTGCTGGACGCAGCATTCATCAGACCGTCAAAGGCCCCGTATGGTGCACCGGTGCTGTTCCAGAAGAAGAAGGATGGAAGCCTTCGTTTGTGCATCGACTATCGTGCACTAAACAAGGTAACCGTCAAGAACAAATATCCCATCCCGTTGGTAGCGGACTTGTTCGACCAATTGGGAGGCGCGAGATACTTCTCCAAACTTGATCTGCGCTCGAGGTATTATCAAGTCCGGATTGCGGAGGGCGACGAGGCTAAGACGGCATGCGTGACGAGGTATGGCGCATATGAGTTTATGGTTATGCCTTTTGGTCTAACAAATGCTCCTGCGACTTTTTGTACTTTGATGAACAAGCTCTTTCATCCCTACCTGGATCGGTTCGTCGTGGTCTACCTCGACGACATCGTCGTGTACTCAAACACAATGGAGGAGCACATCGAGCATTTGAAGACTGTCTTCCAGGTGCTAAGGGAGAACGAACTCTTCGTCAAGCGGGAGAAGTGCTCATTCGCACAAGAAGAGGTGTCGTTCTTGGGACACTGGATCGGACATGGCAAGATATGGATGGACGGCACAAAGGTCCAGTCCATACGGGAGTGGGAGGCTCCCACCAAGCCGACGGAGCTGCGATCGTTCCTTGGCTTGGCGAACTACTACCGGCGGTTCATCCGAGGATATTCCGCCATCGCAGCGCCTCTGACCGATCTGCTGCAGAAGGATCGGGCGTGGAGCTGGACGTCCCGATGCGAGGAAGCATTCGAGGCACTGAAGCGGGCTGTGACGGAGGAGCCGGTCTTGTCTCTACCGGACTACTCCAAGGCGTTCGAAGTGCACACGGACGCGTCCGACTTCGCCATCGGTGGGGTGTTGGTGCAGGAAGGACACCCCATCGCGTTCGAGAGCCGCAAGCTGAATGACACTGAGCGGCGCTACACGGTGCAGGAGAAGGAGATGACCGCGGTCGTGCATAGCTTGAGGACATGGCGGCACTACCTCCTCGGCACCAAGTTCGTGGTCATGACGGACAATGTTGCCACGAGCTACTTCCAGTCCCAAAAGAAGCTATCTCCGAAGCAGGCGAGATGGCAAGATTTTCTAGCCGAGTTCGACATGGTGCTGCAGTACAAACCCGGCAAGGAAAATCAGGTGGCCGATGCGCTTAGCAGGAAGGCCGAGCTTGCATCGGTGAGCTTGCTCAAGGGGGACATTCTGGACCGTATTCGAGTGGGAATCATGGAGGACCCACTAACACTGGCCATAGTGAAGCTTGCCAAGGAGGGCAAGACGAGAAGGTTCTGGCTGAACGACGGACTTCTCTACACCAAGGGCGACAGGGTGGTCGTGCCTAGGTGGAGTGGTTTGCGGAGACAGCTACTCAAGGAGTGTCATGACACAAAGTGGGCTGGACATCCGGGACAGAAGCGAACCTTGGCGCTACTGGAGGCCGCATACTACTGGCCTCGCATGCGCGAGGATGTGGAGGACTATATTCGCACTTGTCTTGTGTGCCAACAGGACAAGGTGGATCATCAGAAGCCCGGGGGCCTGCTGGAGCCTCTTCCCGTGCCGAGTCGGCCGTGGGAGAGCATTTCGATGGACTTCATCTCCGCCCTGCCGAAAGTGGGGGCGCTTGGGTCCATTCTCGTGGTGGTGGACCGGTTCTCAAAGTACGCGACCTTCATTGCTGCTTCGACGGACTGCACAGCAGAGGAGGCCGCGCGACTGTTCATCAGCCACGTTGTGAAGTTCTGGGGCATCCCGGTCAACATTGTCAGCGACCGAGACCCCCGCTTCACGGAAAAGTTCTGGACGGAAGTGTTCAAAATCCTCGGGACGGACTTACACTTCTCGACCAGCTTCCACCCGCAGACGGACGGGCAGACCGAGCGGGTTAACTCGCTACTCGAGGAGTACTTGCGGCACTTTATGAGTGCCAACCAGAGGGATTGGGTGCATCACCTCGACGTCGCTCAGTTCTGCTACAATCTTCAACGGAACGAGTCGTCGCACAGTAGCCCATTCGAGTTGGTGATGGGTCGCCAACCGCTTGCTCCGCACACGCTGAGTGCGGGATCTTCGAGTAGAAGCCCCGCGGCCAAACAGTTCACTTTAGATTTCAAGGCAAAGGCAGACATTGCCAAGGCATTTCTGGAGAAGGCCACGAGGAAGATGAAGAAGTGGGCCGACGCGAAGCGAAGGCCGGTTGAGTACAAGGAGGGGGACATGGTGCTGGTGAAGCTACAACCACAACAGTTCAAGGTGTTCCGCAAGGTGCACAAAGGACTAATCCGAAAGTATGAAGGCCCCTTCCCCGTACTCAAGAAAGTAGGCAAGGTGGCCTACAAGCTTGAACTCCCTGCCAAGCTGAAGATTCATCCAGTCTTCCATGCAAGTTGCTTGAAGCCGTACCATGCAGACTTGGAGGATCCCCAGCGAGGAGTTCCGAAGCGACCGACGGCGACTATGACGACTTCCTTCGACAAGGAGGTGGAAGCCGTGCTGGACAGGAGGACCATTCGGCGACGAGGCGTGTCCCCGTATGTGGAGTACCTCATCCAGTGGAAGGGCTTGCCTTACGGCGAGTCTAGCTGGGAACGTGCTGATACGCTGCATCAGTTCGAAGCCGAGATCCAGGCGTTTCTCAGCGAGCATAGTTGACGAGAGCGTCAACGCCTTAGGTGGGGGAGAATGTAACGGCCCAAATGTTGCACCCCGCCCGAGGCCCAGTTGCATAACCTTTTCGCGGACCAAGGTTATGCGGGAAGCTTCCAGAACATTCTAGAAGTTGGCGGAAGGCTCTAGAAGATTGTGGATCTCTCCGGAAGGCCCAAGATCGTTCTAGGAGGCCCAAGAAGCTTCTGGAAGGCCCTTGAAGTTTTCTTTTATGTTGCTAGGGAATAAACCTGGAATATGCCATTCCAGTTATGGTAGAAAGTAATAATCCTTGGAATATTCCTTCCAGGACTTTCCTTGTATTGCTCTATGAGCACTTATAAAAGGGGGAGGCTCTCATTTGTTCCTCACCACCTAAAAATTGTAAGCATTCTCCAAGTTAATAAAGAGATCCTTACGAGTCCATCTTTGCTCCACTATTCTAGTTTTCTTAGCGATCTAGCTAAGTCGGGTCGGGAAGGCTTGCACGAGTCTTTGAGGAGAAAGACAGTGCGCCGCACGGGACGAAGTGCTAGCAAAAACACTAAGTCCGTGACAACGTGCTTTGGTTTGAGGAAGAACCGTCTTTTGTGGACTGCCTATCTATCTACATAACCTCAAGTTAACCTTTGGTCTTAACATTTATATATCAACTTGTGTTGAAGTGTTCCATATATACAACTTATGGTGCCATAACATAACCAATAATTTTCCCATTTCTGCAAAATTGCAGGGGGTTCCTGAAATTCTGCGAGGGATTCCCTTGAATCCATACATATTACGTTACACGCCTCCATTTGATGAATTTGAAGTCGACCACTGCTTGCTTCCATCAGGAGAATCAGTTGAGTTTTCTGCAATTCCTGGTCCGTCTCTCTTTCTTGTAATGGCTGGTGGGGGGCGATTGCAGATTGGATCAGTTGAAGATGATGGTATGATGGCCAAGGAAGGAGATGTGTTTTTTGTGCCCGCAATGAGTGAGATCAAAGTTAGTGCTGATTCCGCAGGAGCATTGGATCTGTACAGAGCGGGGGTTAATAATAGGATATTTGGTTAGTTTACTGGAGGTTGGAAGTGGATTTGCTGTAAATCCTCTAATAAAACAATGGAAGCTACTATGTGGTCATAGAGATGTTGAGCTGAAAAGGTATGTTCATTTTGTGTTCTTTGTTCTTTTACTGTACGTTATATGCATGTTACGTGTATCCTGTTTGTAATACAGACACTTGGATGAAATGTAAAATCGAATGAAAAAGTAGTTTGTCCTTATTGTAGTTTGTCACTATTTCACATTATTTTACCAAGGTATTAAAGCTACAGCTTGTCTTCGATTGGAATATTGCTTTCCCAGATTGTTCGGGAATGAAAAAGAAATGCAAGTAAAACCATAAGATTCCTAGAGTTACCTATCAATCACTTAATAAAGAGGATCCTTATAATCGAATCTTTTTCTAGAAGTTGTGAGGCATCTTTCTAGCTAGGATTGTGTATGATTGTTTCTTATTATTTATTTATTCTATTTCATACCAATCGTCTGGAGAAAATAAGGTTCAAGTGAAGAACTTGATACAAAAGAGCAAGCGACGAAACACCAAACCGTTTTTTGGTTAACGGATATATATCTCATAAGAAATCTGAGTCGAAATTGTTTAAGTTTGTTATTTTGCTTCATGTTTGTTATTTAGAGTTTGGGACTGATTAGTTATGCGCTTCCCTCCGTAACTTGTAGGATTCTTTATTATCAAGTTATTGAGATTCATATGGATTAGTTAGTTATTCAGCTTCATGGTCATGTCTAATGATTGATATTCTCAAGATTGGGATGCCGATAAAACCTGGCTGGACATCTGGAAAGCAGTATTGATTCTGTAATTACCAAGGATTTTGGACAAACAATAGGAAATTCCCTACGCGTCTTAAAGTTGTTGGTGATCTTACTGATTTATGAGCCCCAGATGAACATTGAGACCACTGATGATCTAAACATTGTGGGGGGGGGGGGGGGGGGGGGGGGGGGGGGGGGGGGGTGCATCTGCCTATAGTATTGTTGGCTTCGCTCATCATTGGACGTGATATGGTCTTGGCCCTCTCTCGGGAGTTTAGTCCCATCATGAGAGTCTAGCTTGACAAGATTGTTACTGATGCTGATAGGAAAGTAGAAGGCTTCCAATATTTTTGACACTGATATTCTATATAGCTCACATGCCAATGAAGGACTGCTCCCCTAGCTTCATAGAAGAGGAAATCCATCGCTGGTGCTTTTACTTAGATCCATGATGGAGGGGGAAAATGATGTATGAACATTTATCATTGCGTCTACTGTTAGATTCCTGAATTTTACTGAAATGGTTAAGGTTAAATTACATTTGCCCATTGTCAGAAATCAACGTTACATGTGAATCTCTCTCTAAATTTCTTCTCTATTTGGGACTCTTGAGAGTGACATTGACATAACAGACAACAGCAAATGAGGGTTCTTCCCTATCGGTGATAGTCAAATGACTGAAATTCCTTGGTTCATGTTTCCTAAAGTCTCTTAAACCATTTATTCTTGAGACTCTTGACCTACTTAACAGAAATTATTCTGTGAGTCGGGCTCACCATGAGCCTTGATTTTCCTCCAGGAATTGAGGATGTGGAGGAAAATCAAGACTGCCACTGCATGCACTCACTCATAAAGTGGAGGAGAATTAAGGCTCATGGTGAGTCCGGTTCACTGAATAATTCTCATACTTTACATACTTCTCGACATCAAACAAACTTTGTTGTGGGTCGTGTTCTAAGTTAAATCTAACCATTTTTTTCAAATCCACCAAGTTACTTTGCACTTTCGAAGACTTCATTTCCTCTCTACCATTCATTTTGTCAAGATTTAAGTTTACTTTTGGTGTGAGTATGTCATTCTCAATCTCTAGGGAAGATGACTTAGTAGTGATGGACTGCTCCCTTAGCCAAACAGATGGCACTGATCAAAGTATTCCCCTTTCCTTGAGCCTGCACACATCTGGCAACTTTTAATGTCATTTATGTTGATTGTGAAGAGAAGAAAACTGATCTCAATGGATCCTTGAGACCATTAATGTCATCACGTAAAATTGATTTATTTTTCGATACGTTCTGTGCATTCTTGTGAGATTTGAAATCGATTTTTCTCTGTCTCCGAGCATTGACCACTTACACTTAGGATTAGAGGAGGTCTAGGAAAATAGACGAACTAATATTTGATACACTATTAGCACCTATTGAACTTCTTTTTCAACTATTACGCCAACGTCTATATTTGCTGTGAGGAACAACCAAACGAGTGAGACTTGACTTCAAATTATTAGTGGGTGCATCCCACTTGAGGACAAGGATCGCGCACAATATATATTGGATCAGTCACGCATGCGCAATCAACAATAATGGAAATAACTTGCCTAAGAAAAGTCCTAAACAAAGATTGTTCCAAGCATATATCTACACGAGATAAATATAGATAGCATCATCGTTCATTTATGGAAGAGTTGTATTACGTAAGTAAATTTTGATCCTGAAAAAACTTCAAATGCACATCCTACTAAAATTTGCCAACAATGCAATTCTAAATCTGTACACCACCAAAGTGTTATTATATTTAGTGTTATTTACACTAACACCCTCTATATTTTGTATTTATTAAGCAGATCTCTCCTAATTTAAAAATGAATACACTGACATCCCATGTCCTTTATATATATTTTTTTAAAGTAGGATTGTCAGTGTAGAATCATTTATACAAATTATAAAACTTAGGTGTGGTCCGTGTATTTAACACAAAACATAGGAGGTGTAACTCTATTTATTTTAAACTATGGAAGGTCCGCATAATAAAGACAATATATAGGGGGTGCAAGTGTAAATAACTCTTATATTTATTCATTCAAAAAATCCTGTGGCAATCTCTAAATTCTTCAGAGTCTTGAGAAGTCAATAGTAAATTTTTTTCAGAAAATTTGCTACAAAGTAACAAATTTTTACAAAATTGCACTCAAGATAACATGTTTCAAAAAATTACAAATCGAAATTGATTTTTTTTCTTGCATTTTGGCCTGTTCAGCACGCTTGGCAGGGCAGGGAGCTTCGGACAGTGTATTGGAATGGGTATTTCAATTACAACGGCTATTTTAACTCCAACAGCTACTTCTACTCCAACGGCTCTCTCATTTCTTATAATGAGTAGTCTATTTTTTCCTTTCAACTCAATATTTTTCTCTGCATCTCAAATTGCTCAATATCTTTCTTTCCATCTCAAATTGCTATTCAGAAGAAATATAAGCCTCCCTTTCTGTTTCTTCCACCTGCCAATATTTAGAAGAAGTAGAAGGCTCTGTTTCTGTTCTTTCACCTACCAACATGGATCAAAGTATAACACTATTATGCTCGCTTGGAGGCGTCCTAAATGGGTTAGCTTATGAAGGAGGTTTAACCGAAGTTCTTATAGTAGATCGAAATATTACGTTTAATAGTTTACGTAATTTAATTACTTATCAATTTTTTACCGATTTTAATAAATTTATATTAATATATATTTTTGTTTCTAATTCTATAAATTTAAATAGTGATCAAGCATGGACCTTTATTCTTCAAATTAATGTATAATCACCGTATATTAGTATTTTTGTTACTCCAGCATCACCTCATATAAGTAGTAGACGTGCTCCTAATAATGAAACTAGTAATATTCGTCCTAGTCATAGTTCTTCTCACCAAGTTATTTCCGCCACTGAAGAAAAAAATATAGTAGATGAAGGTAATGCCGACGATGACAGTAGTGATGATTTAGTTGAAAATGTAGATGATGAATTTGATAATAATGATGATAGTGTTGATACTCCTGAATTATTTGTTGGAAGACAATTTGAAAATCGAATTAAATTTAGAAGTTTAATTAGTGACATAGTAATTAAGCATAATTTTACTTGTTCGACTAATTCGAATAATGCTCATAAGATATATATATATATATATATATATATATATATATATATATATATATAACGAATCTAGTTGTAATTGGAGAGTATACGCTAAATCTATTGGTAATAGCGAGACATTTGTTATTACTGCGTTAGAAAATCGACATTCTTGCTTATGTGGACTTACAACAGGTAGTCATCCATTAGCTACTACCTTATAGATTAAAATAAGATATTTAATAAATTAGAGATGACCAGTCATATAGTCCATCGCATGTTGTCAATGATATATATAGAGAACATCAAATACGTATCAAATATTCAAAAACTTGGAAAGCTAGAAAAATTGTTTTATCTGAAATAAATGATAGTTATATCGATGCTTACGGTAGTCTTGAACGATATGCTTTTACAATTATCGAGACAAATTCAGGTTGTAGATGTTTTATAAAGACTAATTAACACAATAGTTTTGAAAAAAAAAATTATACGTTTCAAGACATGCATTGATGGATTTTTAAAGGGATGTTTACCTGTGATTAGTACTGATGCTACTTTTCTAGATATGGTATCTTATTTATTGTTTGTGCTCATGATCCTACCCGCTTGTTCGCTAATCCAAATATAGCCACCATAGCCTCTTGTTCGCTAGTCAAATTTCAACACCCAAAGTTGTGTTCATAATGCCATGTCCCATGCTCTCGCATTTGTATATCGTCAGGATAATCATATAACTATATAAAAAAAATTAATTACTATAAAATGATCATTATTACTACAAAATAATAAAATATACATAATAATAATTTTTAGTTAAAATTTGGTATACCTTTCCAGAAAATATTAATTTTGAGATATGCGCCTCACGTTGCTGGATAATCACGTCTTTGGTGGGTCCTCCCGGAATACGTCCGTCGTTTTGACGATCCATCTGTTACTAATACAAAATTCTAAGATAACAAACACAAAAAAAATCATAATCAAAATTCTTGTAAGTTTTTACCTCTCTACTTTGTTCTGCTTGCTTGCTCTCTTCTTTCCTCTTCTCTTCTGTTTCTCTTCTTCTTTTCTCTACTTTTCTTCTTCTCTTCTCTTCTTCTTCTGGTTTTTTTCTGGAGTAACGAACCTTTCTTATAAGCTTAAATTCCACCTCCCCTAGATCCTACCTCCCCACTACCAAACAACCCCACCCACTATCAAACAAACCCACACTTTTTCATACACCACATTTCTATAAGCCTATCCCCACTCTCATCTCCTCTCCTCCTCAACCACACATATACACAAAAAAACAAAGAAAAACCGAAACCCACCCCCCCCCCCCCCCCCCCCCCCCCCCCCCCACCAACACCAAAAAAAAAAAACCCACAACCGCTCCCCCCAATGCTGTGAAGCCGAGCCACGCCCCGAGGAGCACAATTTCCGCCGGTTCGTCTGGCGGAATATACCTTGATTTGGAATTTTTCAAAATATGTTATATTGAGTGCCATTTTGTAAAACTTTGTTACTTTGTAGCAAATTTTCTGAATTTTTTTTCTAAGTTCTTAGAATTTAGGATACCCTATAATATATCTAGCCTTAGTGCGTTCCTTCTTACTATTATGTCATTCTAGTGAATCATGAGTGATGCCAGCCAGTGAGGTGATATGAGTGAAGTGTTTTGATGAAGTTCCTTTGCTTCCCAGACTGAGTTTCAAGGACTTTCCTTTTGGAAGGAAGTCTTACATAGAAGAAGAACAATCAATGAGAGGTGATCAGAGGAGAGAACAGGATGAGAGGGAGCCACACCATACATAATGCTCTCCACCTACAGTAAAATATATCAACTTGCCTCTATCTGTGAGGTGACAGCATATGTGTGCATGTAGTGTGATCTCTCTCTCTCTCTCTCTCTCTCTCTCTCTCTCTCTCTCTAGAGCACTGGACTGGACCCTCTTCATCTCTCTTGGCTAGGGCCCTTGTCAAGAAGGTGCTCATAAAATGACATTGCCCATCTTGCTGTGCCCATCTTGCTGGTGCTCATAAAATGACATTGCCCATCTTGCTGTGCATATATATATATATATATATATATATATATATATATATATATATAATGAAATAAAAGTTCAAAAAATAATTAGAGGTAATGTCAGAACTTTCTTGAGGTGCTCCAATTGCAATACCAGTATATGATAAAAGTTCATGACAGGATATCACACAGTAGTTCCAAACTTTTCAACTGACCTATAACTTCTCATATAAGTATGTTTATATGTAAACCATAGTTTGCAGTATCGACCGATCCTGGTTTGATACGATCGATATCGATACCGTTTAGTATGTTCCGATCCGATATTGACCGATGTCGATACTGACATCGAGGGTCTCTTTTCAGTCAATTCGGCAATAAAAATTGAACGAAAAAGACCAATCAATAAAGGTGTAAAAGCATAGTAAGGTTGTAAAAACATGTAAAGAGGAAAACTTACCTACCGCAGGTAAACCAATCGACAATGTTGATTACTATTTCATTTAATTCCAAGATTACTAAAAGACAACACATAAAATACTTAAAATTATATATATAT